>JAVYIG010004052.1:0-173569 GCA_035222895.1 Strongylocentrotus droebachiensis
GCCTTGCCACCATTCAGATGCCTGGGCAGGCCATAGGGTCGGTCGTTCAGCCAGGTACGATTACTGTCAATCAACAACAGGGAGGGAAACAAGCTTTACCAGTAATGCAGTTTTTGCAGAGTGGTGTTTCTGGTGAAAGGCCTACCAAACAATAACCTTGCCTCAAGGTTATGTTACAGGTGGTCAAACTATTGTGATCCAGAATCCCCAGGTGCGTCAAATGTCCTTCCAATTGCGCAGAGCCAAGCCAGGATAGTTCAATCTGGAACCAATCAAGTAAGCTTCGTGCAGAGCCAACAGCCAGGAACCTACGGTAAGGTCCAAGCAACTCCACAGCTCATTCAGCCAAAGGTAGTTAGTTCAGCACAGGCACAAACCAAAGTAGCGACCGTCTCATCGCAGTCTGTGGCAGCTTCCACTGCATATCGCACCAAAGATATCACATATGCTGCTCCTCCATCAAAGGCAGAACTTGTGTCATATTACTCTCATGGAACCAGCCAAATAGTAAATACTCCATCTGTAACACTCTCAAGCAGTATTGCTAGTCAGAATGTATCCAATCCAATTCAACCATATGTACAATCAGTAACAGCCGCTAAGAATGAAGTGCACATGATCAAGTCAGAACCTTTTCCTTCATCCAAGCCTAAACCAGTTGAAACATTCCGACATAAACTCTATGGAAAGATATCCACAGTACAGGCAGACTCTAAGCAGACTTCACAGTCTGAACTTCAGTCAAGTCAAGCACAGATGGCTGCCATTTCTCTTGCAAACCAAACCTCAGGCCCATTACAAACGATACTCCAAAAGGTACAGCCTCATGACGCAAGGGCCGACCAGACTTCGTCTGCTCACCTCAGGCAGGCACTAAGCAGCACAGCAGATCTGAGGACCCAGTCTCAGCCAATCTACATTCAGCAGAACTCTCCTCCTGCAAACACCATTGTCACACCAAGTAATGTCAATACGAAACGCTTGCCAAGTCAGACTCAAACCTTGCCAGGAAATAATGGCAGTGTACCTGCCTTAGTTCAGCACCCTCAACTCAGCCAACAGAACTTCCAGGATTCTGTATCCTCTGCAGCTGTTTCTGTCCAGTCAACCTCAGTTTTTAGTACAACTTCAAGTACGAGCAGTATACCTACCAAGAAGACGCAACTGAAGAAGCAAAACATGTTTGGGGCACGACCAGTTGCTCCAGTCAGCAACCGTAACTTTCAACAAGAGTTCTTGAAGACGTTTCAAGGAAAGGCTGGTCATGTAGTCGCAAGCAGTACCTCTACATCTACAACAACATCTACCAGCAGCATCCTTACGGCAAGCTTAGCCTCCTCGACGGCTGCTTCCCAAATTAACCAAGGTGGAAATCTTAATGAGTTTACCCAGAGTTCCCACATGTTGGGGAGTAATACAAATGTGACGGCGAGTTTAGAAAATGTCATAAGCAGCAGTGGAATGATGAGCGCTGGAGGAGTATCTTCCACTCCCGGTCTTATAAGTGCATTAGAACTTAAAGCTAAGCAGATGCAGGAATCGGGTATGAAGAGTCTCGCCCTTAACCAACAGCCCATGGTCAGCGCTTTGCAGTTGATAAACCCTCAAGGTACATCTTTCAACCAGCAGCCGATTCGACCAAATGCTCCCATGATGAGTGCACTGCAGCTCAAGAATCCTGGCCAATTTCAGGGACAGACCATGAATGTTGCAGGTGCTGCTAAAACGCAGCCTATGATCAGTGCTTTAGAAGTTCAACAACAAATGCAACGTCAAGGTCAAGGTATGAACGTTGCGCAACAGCCAGGCACTCAGAACAGACCAATGGTTAGTGCTCTGCAGTTACAGCAATTGAAGAGACAGATGGCCGCTGCAAATCCTGGAATTGACACTACGGCACTGATGAACCAACTCTTGCAACTTCAACAGAGGAAAAATGCAGGGCAACTGGGGGCCAATCAAGCACAAGCCAATCAAATGCAAGCTCAGGCAATCGCGAACCTGAGCCAAATATCTCATCCACCAAGTGCTGGACAACCTTTGCCAAGTCCACAGGGAATTTCCAGACCACCAAGCATTGGTCAGCCACTGCCAAGCCCTCAATCCAACCAAAGCCATCGCCCTCCTAGTGTACCTCTGCCGAGTCCACAAGGTATGTTGTCTCATCGCCCTCCTAGTGTACCTATGCCGAGTCCACAAGGGATGTCGTCCCATCGCCCTCCTAGTGTACCTATGCCAAGTCCACAAGGGATGCCTTCTCATCGCCCTCCTAGTGTACCTATGCCGAGTCCACAAGGGATCACGTCTCATCGCCCTCCTAGTGTACCTATGGCTAGTCCACAAGGGATGCCTTCTCATCGCCCTCCTAGTGTACCTATGCCGAGTCCACAAGGGATCGCGTCTCACCGCCCTCCTAGTGTACCTCTACCGAGTCCACAAGGGATGCTGTCTCATCAGCCTCCTAGTGTGCCTCTGCCAAGTCCACAAGGGATGTCATCTTATCGCCCTCCTAGTGTACCTATGCCGAGTCCACAAGGGATCGCGTCTCATCGCCCTCCTAGTGTACCTCTACCAAATCCACAAGGGATGCTGTCTCATCAGCCTCCTAGTGTACCTATGCAGAGTCCACAAGGGATGTCATCCTATCGCCCTCCTAGTGTACCTCTACCGAGTCCACAAGGGATCGCGTCTCATCGCCCTCCTAGTGTACCTATGCCAAGTCCACAAGGGATGTCGTCTCATGGGCCTCCTAGTGTACCTCTGCCGAGTCCACAAGGGGTCGCGTCTCATCGCCCTCCCAGTGTTCCTCTGCCGAGTCCACAAGGGATGCCAACTCATCGCCCACCAAGTACAGGGCAGCCCATGCAGAGTCCTCAACCCATGCAGCCACTTCGCCCTTCAAGCGCTGGTCAACCATTACCCAGCCCTCAGGGCAGACAGATGTCACGTCCACCTAGCGTTGGTCTTACTTCACCAAGCCCACAAGGTCAGCAGTTAACAAACCCACAAGGAATGCCTGTGCATTCTCATCCAAGCCAGCATGTCCTAGGTTCTCAAGGGTTACAAAGTCAGCAGAGCATGATGAACAGTGGAGGCCAGGTGATCCAGAGCAACCAACCAATGTATGCTCCAATGTCACTAAATGTACAACAGAGTGCATCCGGTCAACAGATGATGCAATCAAATGTTCCAGTCCAGTCAGTACAACCTGGACAAGAAGCCGGTCAGTCTTCCACAAAGATGATGCCCCAGCTGTTACAAGCTTTTGACCTCTTGAAAAAGGCTCAAGCCGCCCAAGCAAAGGGTCCATGTGGTGCACAGGAGCAAGCTCATTACATGCAGCAGTTTCAGGCACTCTTGCAGAAACATCCAGATTTGATGAAGCAATTACAACATCTCAAGCAGAAGCAGCAACTTGCCAAGCAACAGCAGATGGCCAAGCAACAACAGATGGGTGCTTCAATGCCTTCAGGTTCATTCCAGCAAATGCAACAAACTGGTGTTGCAGGTCAACCACATTTTCAACAACAACAGCAACAACACAATCTCTCTGCAAGTGCTGATCAAGCACAATTGGTAGCGTCCTCGATCTTACAAGCAACCCAGAATGCCACTCGTAACACAAGGCCAGGTGGGATACCATGCTCTCCGGGACAAAACGATATGCAGCCGTTCATGAGACCTGGATCTACTACCTTTAGCACCAACAGTGTTCCAAGAGCACCCGAAGGACTTCAAAATCAGAACCCCAATTACACACCTAATGTCACCATTCAGGCTGTGAATACTGGACAGAAGGATGGCATGCAAAGACTCGCACCGGGTCAAGGGTCCTTTGTTCCAAATCAAAGTCAACCGCCAGTGGTTTCATCTACCAAAAAGAAACCGCCCCCAAATACTATATCGGTGATGCTTCCTCCCCCACAAGCTCCTCCGAACGTGTCTATTCTTCCTTCACAAAAACAGGCTCCACTTGGAACGATCCCATCAGTCACCAAGGAGAAGGATGTCTTTGAGTTTGACGATGAGGATCCGGTACCTATCAAAGTAGAGAACAAGTTCATTCGGAAGACATCGGGAGGGAGGAATGGTTCTGGTACGGTTCATCACCAACCTCTACCTGTGCAGCAGAGAGAAACCCAGAGCGAGGCTGTTCTTCAGATTGACCCGATGGGTCAAACACAAGGAGTTGTTCCTGGACAGATGACCTTTGTCGGATCGCAGGCGAATCAGATGTCATCGCAGTCTGGTCAGATGTCGGTATCTCAGAGCAGCGCGGCCCAGGGTAGCCAGCTCAGTCGAATGCTGCAGAGTGCACCCCAACTCCCTTCAAACCAAATGAATCAGAAGCCTGGTTTCCAAGCCGGTCAAGTCACCTCTCAGGGTCACCAGCCTGGACAAGTGCCACAAGGAAGCCTCCAAAGCAGTCAAGCATCAACAGCTCCTTCTCAGGGAGATCCCTCACAGGGAGCCCAAACACAGTTCACCTCACCTAGGGTTGCAGCAACGTCTATCAATGCTGGGGGCACCTTGCAGAAGGACACCAACTTGGCCAGCCGAAGACTGCAGCAGCTTCAGCAGAGCCAGAACACGACCAGTACTGCTTTCAAGCCTAAAGCGGTAAGTATTTTCTGTGTGTGGTCTGTACTACATTTCCCTCTCATGAATAATTTGCTGTAAATCGTTTAAGGGGTGCCTTTACCTATAGGCAGCAAAATCAGTTCTTACATTTTCAAACCTATGTCCTATGATACCTGTTTAATACCAAAGAACTAAAGCTAGAAAAATAATTAGCTTATAAAATGGATACAAATTATTGAAAATAGGAATGAAAGCTTTTTAGGGTCTCCCTTAATTTCCATCATAGTTTTCTATGTAGTTTTTTTTAATGTGTGTAAGGTTTTTCATTTTCCTATGTATATTTGATTGCAATACATTATATTTTCTCCTTTGAGATGATTCTCAATTTTATCCCAGGCACTAATTAATTACTACTGAATGATGCAATTTCAATCTTTGTGTTCTCAAGTAGATAGTAGATAGACACACATGCTAAAAAAAATTGAGAATCATATCAAGGAGAAATGTATAAAAAGGCTCTTAATTATTCGCGATTGAATGATTGGATTTAGATCTGTTTTCTCAAAGTAGATCTAAATCTGATCATTCATTAGATTACTGTTAAAGGCCGTCTGTACTAGTGTGGACAAGAGGGATTAGACCACCCAGCGTGGTCACTGACAGGTGGTTATCTCATCAACTCAGCTCTCAATAAACATAAGAAAAAGAGGATCATGGGGGACCAACAGGCACCTCTTAGGCATTGCTTTCTATAGAGGGAGCAAGTAGCTACAAGAAGTACAGTGGGGCTTTAAATTCATGTTTAACTGATCCGATTATATTTCAATGTTGACTTTCAGAAGGCCAAAACATCCCACTTCAGTGTTCAGACACAGCAGAGCCTACACAGCGTGCAAGGGTTCATCCGCCAGCTGGAAGGCATCGTCAACCGCACCCCCAAGCAAGAGGCGATGCTTCAGCAGCTCCTGGACCTGCAACAGAAGATCAACAGCCAGGCCAGGGCCAAGCTGGAGGCGTCGTCAGACACCACCTCTGCACCTCCTCCGGCCAGGACTGGAGCTGGAGGTGGTAACGCCCTCGCTGGTAGATTCCCTGCCAGTGCCCCGCCTAACGTTGTGAGAGTCAAGGTGGAAGTCACGGCAGCTGAAGATGGTATTCAGGTGAGTACATTGGGTGCATACCTGCCAACCGTAGAGAGCAAAAATTAGGAATCCCTTGAGGCAAAAGTAGGAGTACAGTCATTTTGTATACTTTTTACACAGACCACTAAATAAACCATTTTCATAAGGTAGCTAAATTTATGCATATGCCTTTGTAAAGCGCCTTAATACAAATTATTTCATTTCCCTGTTACGAATAAATGTGTCTCAATAGTCGGAATTCAAGTCGCATACATTGGTTGTTGCTAGGTAGGACAAGCATTATGGGTTGCCCCACCTAACAACACGTAATATATGCATTCTGACTGGAAATACAATTATTCATAACGGGTGAATGAAATACTTCGTATCGGGGCACTTCAGTATAAATTTGGTTACATTACGAAAATGTCCTATTATTGATGGAATATTACATTATCACACACTTTTTCATTCCTCCCATTTTCAGAATGCTGCAAGTTCTGGGACTTTTGCTATGGCCCCTCAAACCTAGGGACTTCAGGAAGTTCTGGGACTTTTGCTATGGCCCCCTCAAATCTAGGGGCTTCAGGTACGACTCCGTTGTCCTACGGTCCTGTAGCGCCCACATCAAACATTCCTAAACCTGCAGCAGTTACTGCTTTATCTAGCCAACCTACAGGACAATACAAGGTATGACAACAAATTACCTTTTTTTAAATATTTTTTTAAATATAGTTAGCAACCAAATTATTCGTACCCTTATCAAGTTTTGCAATTCTTCAAGTAAGTACTTGAAAATTTGATTTGTCCCCATTTATGTTTCCTGAGAATGTTGCATATTAAAGCTTACATCTAAAAGTGTTTTCTTAATGACATTAATCCATATTTGCCACTCTCCACCCATGTAAATGAGTACCTGGCTTTTGCTGGGCTCTCAGGGAGAACAGCAGTAGTGCTGATGAGGCTTTCCAGGAAAAACAAAATAATTATAATTGTTGTTAATATTATAATGTTTATTATTATTGTTGTTTTCATCATCATCATCATCATCATCATCACCATCACCATCACCACCACCACCACCACCACCATCATCTTCATTAATATTAATTACCACTTCTCTCTGCTATCCTCTCCAGGTCGGCACCACCACCACCACCACCACCACCGACCAGCAGGTGTCATCTGCCTTCGCGGCTGCTGCAGCAGCTGCTGCCGCTGCAGCCCAAGCCACCACCCAAACCCCTGCCCCAGCAGCAGGGGCCCAGGGGTCCGACCAACCTGTTGCCTCCTCCTCCTCCTCGTCTACCGGTATACCAGTACCGGTACCAGGGGTGCAGATACCAGGAGCTAGCAGCTCAGCAAGCACCTTCCAGCACATCTTCACCACAAATATTGTTCAGCTGGTGGGCAAGGTTCGTTAATCTTATTGCTCTTTTTCATCTAAATTGTCTAGTTAGTACCACAAGGTCATTAAAGGTAAAGATCAGTTATGGTCATGCGATTGCATTGTGACAGAAACGTTGTGGAATCGATCCGAAAAGGTTGATCATCTAGCATATAAGTATTGGTGTGTACTGCAAGGTTCTGAAATCACAAAATGATAAGAAATTTGGCCCAGTCTTGGTAAAGTTACAAGAACTGTAGACAGACTATGCGACACGTGCGTGACACGTGCTCGATATCCATCAGGTCCAAATAGATATAATAATTTACCAAATATATCAATTAGTAGGCGGTTTCCCGGCAAAATTTGTATGATCACGTATTAGTCAAAACATATTCGTTCACATGATTGGTAATAATAGCTTCCATTTCATTTTTTGAGAGGGTGGCATTTCCAAAACTGGTCTTTACCTTTAACTCATTGGTTAAGTGTTTGAGTTAGTTCCCTTGTCGCCTTGTGGCACCAAATGGAAGAATTGCCTAATTGTTTATTTTTGTTAAGTACCTTCGGTGCCACATCAGTGTAAGGGTACCGACACTAGTATCATGGTTAAGATACCAGTAACTAATGGTGGATCTAGCACTATCTATTTTACACAAGTACACTGATATGTCAGGAGAGGGTGTAACACACGCAATCACACAGCATTTATCTGCAGTACTGTGGAATGTACTTGAAGGACACTCACAATGTCATGCCTAGTCTTGTTCAAGGCACAAGTTACAAAGTGTATTTGTTTAAAACACAACGTTCATTCTTCGTTTTTTCTGCCCCAGAACCTGACGCCTCAACAGCAGGATGTCCTGAGACGTCTCCAGGAGCAGCTAAAGAATATGACGCCACAGCAGCAACAAGAGTTCTACCGTCAGCAACAGGCCAAGCTACATCCAGGCCAGAAGAAGGTACATACAGTATAGTCAGACCTAGGGGGTGTTTCACAAAGATTCTAAGTTGGACTTAAATATTATGGAGAGCCATTTGTAGCCTTATAATGAAATATATTCAGAAGCAAAAAATCAAGTATTTTAGACTTTTCATAAATTCCACATCAAGAACATGAAATCTCCCATTATAATAGAAAATATGAATGATTTGAATCAATATTTTATGCCTTTTGAAATATTTTTTACAAAGTATTTTCAAGGATGCTAACGGCTTTCCATAAATGTCCAACTTAAGTCCAACTTAGGATCATTGTGAAACACCCCCCTAGGTCCCACTTTACAAAACTTGTCATCAGTGACAAATGACAGTTTTTGTTATAAGCTAGTGAGATCCTTACTTCTGATTAGTTATCAGCAGATTTGTCACTGATTTTTTTTGTGTCATTTGTCATTGGAAAAAGGCTTTGTGAAACACTCCCCTGTCTATTAAGGCCACCCAAGGGAAGCATGAATAGTGGCCACTAAGACAGGTGGCCTTTATAACACATGTTTCCTTCTAGGGAAGGCGACGCAGGTGGCCACTATAGAGAGGAGGCCGCTAAAAAACAGGTTTGTCTGTACTTTGCTGGTGACATCCTTTTATAAAGCGAAACGACAGAGGGAATAAGAGTGTGAGAGGGACAGACGGACAGAGATATAGACAGACACACAGTCAGACAGAGAGAAAGGGAGATAGATAAGACACACACAGATATATATAGATAGACACACAGCAAGACAGACAGAGAGATGGACAGACAGAGAGAGAGTGAGTGAGAGTTGGAGAGAGAGAGAGACAGACACACAGACAGGTAGACTCAAGGGGGAAGGAAGGAAGAGAGAATAAAAGAGAGGGAGCTTTGATGGTCGCAGGAACAAATGGATCATGTATAAAAGGACTATTTGTATGGCTCAATGATTACATTAGATCTTCACCTAATGTCTCTTAGTCTAATCATGTGCCTTTTGCATACCTGCCAACCACCCCGATTTAGGCGGAGTTCCTCCGCTTTTTTCATACCAACTCCGAACTCCGAGTGCATGCCTCAAAACTCCGATTTTTTTTTTTTTTTTTTTAATTTTTAATTTTTTTTTTTTTTTTAAACAAACGACTGTTGCTTAAGACTAAAGCATAACACAGCACTGATAACCAGATCACGCCGACATCCGCGCTCGCGCTCATAGAAGATATACACAGCGCAGCCCGAACGTGATCGTTAGTTCCGCAGTCATTATCCATGTACTGCATGTACTAGTACATGGAAGCACGTGCGCAAGCTATATCGATAAAGTGTGTGCGGACGTTGTACTAATACATACACTACATGCAGCGTTGTTGCATAGTAACTGCATGCGTATAGCCCACGTGTATTTATATTACATGTGCAGTTGATACACCGTGCATAAACACTGTATACATTGGCGTGTTTTCTTCAATGCTTGTGCGATGACTGCGATCGTGGAAGCTTGTTATTTACCGGACTTCCTCGGATTTATTTTGGATTACTACTACTATATTCTTCTTCTTCGTTGATTTCTCCATTTTTGAAGGACAAAATGGGTAAGACTCGTGCTGTTCATAATCAGAAGTATAAGAAAGAATACAAAAATTGTTTATGTGTGGGGCGAAAAGGTTGAAGGAAAAGGCCCATTTGCACCATTAAAATGGAGAGAAAAAAAAATAGACCCTAAAGTCCTGTGTACCCCCCCCCCCCAATCTACGGGCTACTACCCCAATCCTTCGGTGGTTCGCGACCTCGTAGTCCATCCAGAAAAATTTACTCCTAATTTCTCTTGTCTCAGGTTGGCAGGTATGACATACATTTTAACTTCGTCTTTGTCAGAAGTGGATCTGGACCCTTTTTCATAAAATATGTCATCAACAAAAAGTTCTGATAATTGTTACAAGCTACTGAAATCCTTGCATTTGATTGGCTGTGAGCAGATTTGTCATACATCTGTGGCAGTTGTTATTGAAAACAAGTTTTATGAAACGGGGGCCCTGGTGTTTGGATAAAAAGGTTCTCAGTTTTGATCAATTTTATTTTTCTTCCTCTCTATCGATTGTTTTATGAACAGCCCTTGGACGTGTCTAATGTAGCTGTGCAACCTGTCCAACAACCGTCCTCCAGTACTCCAGCACCCAAGGTATGTACTCAAAGAGGCAATATTTGTAATGAAATCAAATCATTGGGGGGGGGGGGGGACTGAGTTGGTATCCAATTTTTCAGAGTTTCATTTTACCTGCAAAACAAAACAATAACACAATGAAACTAAGGTAAGAGGCCATTTTCGTAAAGTAATAAAATTTAATCAATACAAATTATTTCATTCAACAAGAACTAAAAAACTGTATGTCGATGGTTAAAATGGCAGACTTAAGTTTTTGCTTGGTAGCACCAACAATATGTGCCAAGGCTTGAACTACCTCACAATGCATGATATAATATGTGCAATTTGCATACTGCTATTGAAACACTATTATTTGTAATACAGGTGAATGAACTAATTTGTAACGAGGCACTCAACAAAGATTTGTGGATTAGATTTGATTACATTACGTAAATGGCCTATTCTTCTAGACCCCACCCTCTCTAATCTCATCTCGATATATCTCTTTAGATATTTGCTTTCCCTCCATGCCATCTTTCTCGCTATCTATCTGATCAGGGCCATCTGGTTGTGTATGCAAAAGCGTGAATGAAAGGGAACATTATAAGGCAAAACCCAAAAACAGGAAAAGGAGGGGGCAAATAAGATAAGGCAGTGAACTGCAGCAAGATTGTATTGTTCAACAATGTGCAATAAAATAAATTAATAGATAGTTGAAATTATTTATCTTTTTTTTTTTAAATTTGAGGGGGGGGGTTCTAATTAACCTCTTTGATTCCCATTGCTCCCTTTTTTATGTTTTTACTAAAGCATATTTGTAAAGGATATTTGAAAAGTATAGCAATATTAAATGATTAAATAATATTAAATGATGATGATATTGAGACATTTGCATTGTCGACACAGCTGAAAATGTACTTGTAATAACGCAAGATGGTTTTACTTTTTACTTATTTCACTCAGGCTCAGCTATCCCCTGTGAGAGCTGCTAAGCCCGGCCGTAGCAAGCCCAAGAAGAAAGGTGCCAAGGGCTCGCCCAAGGGGGAGAGATTCGACGAGAAAGGGGGCAAGGATGTGGAAATCATCTCCCCTCCACCGCCCCCTAGAGCGCCCACTCCACCACCCGCTGCAGCTGAATTGTAAGTCCTTCTTCTTTTCATTGGTTTTGGTTATAGAATCAACTACAACAAAAATAAAGAAAGAAATATGAAAACTAAAGGAGTTAACAAAAACTGTTTCATTTCTGTACACTAACTAATCAGACCCTCTCTCTCCCCCCCCCCCCCCCCCCCCCCTTCCACCAAATTATCACTCTTCAAAATCAGTTACTAAACCAATATCACAATGCCCTTGTAAAGTTACATGTTCTATATCATGGCCATACTGTCAATATTTTCCTAATTGTTTTACCTCTGTTTTCTGGGTTTTATTTTGTTATAATTGGTAAGTTTGTTTGTTTCGCCTTTTTTGTTTTCTTTCAAATTTTACTTATAAGCTTCAGCATAAAATATCTCTTGTCGCAGCTTCTCTCATATTTTTGTATATTTTTTAAATATTATATGTCGGTCAAATGAAAATTGTAATCCATCATACTATGTTATAATCATTGAGCGAAATGTAATTCATAGTCCTGTGACCATTTATTTATTCATTATTTTCAACCTACATGTATTATCCCATTTTTTTTTCAGTATCCGAGAGAGGCGTGATTTAGACAAGTACTGCGTCGAGAACATTCAGTTCAAGACGCCCTTTGCTTCGTACAGCGAGGCTATCCAGAGGCTGCTACCTTATCACGTAGCTCATGAAAAGATTCCAACCAAAGAGAAAGCTAAAGAGAGTGAGTATTTGGGTTGGTGGTGGTGGTGGTGGTGGTGGTGGTGGTGGTGGTGGTGGTGGTGGTGGTGGTGGTGGTGGTGGTGGTGGTGGTGGTGGTGGTGGTGGTGGTGGTGGTGGTGGTGGTGGTGGTGGTGGTGGTGGTGGTGGTGGTGGTGGTGGTGGTGGTGGTGGTGGTGGTGGTGGTGGTGGTGGTGGTGGTGGTAATGGTGGTAATGGTGGTAATGGTGGTGATGATGGTGAGGATGATCATAATGATGATGATGGTGGAGATGATGATGTTGGTGGTGGTGGTATTGGTAATGGTGGTGATGATGAAGGTGGTGGTGATGATGATGAAAGTGGTGATGGTGGTGGTGGTGATGATGATGATGGTGGAGATGATGATGTTGGTGGTGGTGGTATTGGTAATGGTGGTGATGATGAAGGTGGTGGTGATGATGATGAAAGTGGTGATGGTGGCAGTGGTGGTGGTGGTGGTGATGATGATGATGATGATGATAGTGGCAGTGGTGATGGTGATGGTAAAAATCATGATCATGAATGATCACAAGGATAATATCATGGGGGTCCATCTGTGTATCAATGAACTCAAGGTAAAGGGTTAGGTAGAAAATGGGAGAGAATCACAGAAGAGGACAGTTGGAAAAAGAGGAAAAAAGTCAGCTAAAAAGTAATAATAAAAACATAATAAAATGTAGAAACAACTCAAAGAAATGAGTAAGTGGAGAATGAGGAAGTTCTTACACGAGCTGGAGTGCAAAGGAAAATGATACGTGAGGTGTTGATTAGGCAGTTGAAGTTCATGGGTCACATTACACGTAAAGAAGGCGTAGAGAATCTTGCTTAGACAGGGAAAATTGTGGGAAGGAGGAGTAGGTGAAAAGGAACTTCTGATACTTTGGATGGACAGTCTGCAGAAACTGTAGAAGATCTTACCAACTATGTTTGAAACATCGTGTTGCTTTTCTCTCTTCCCAGGTGAGAGTTCTTATGATGAGATCAGTGACCAGCTGATGGCTAAGAAGAAGAAGATGCTGGATAAGTTTCAGTACCTCCTCTACCAAGAGAGCATGGTAAGCACTTTAAAGTATACCCAGAAATAACCGTCTAGTATACCTTAATAAAACCGACATTTGTCACCCATCCCCATACATAGATTGGTAAGCCTTGCTGCATGCGCAAGGAGGGGACTAGTCGATTTTTGCGGAATCTGAACTAAGTGTTCTATATTGCTTAATGTGGTTGTATAAATTTGTATTGTAGCATTTCAAGAATTTCAGCGTTTGAAATTGTTTGCTTCTGTTCCTCACCTGGGTGGAGTGTGGCAAATGTAGATAAATGTCTTGCCAAAGGATATGAAAGGGATTCAAAATAGTGCTGTAGCCGAACCGAACGGAAGTTCGCCGAACATGGCATTTCCTAACCAAACTGAACCAAACGCAAAGGCCTGGTTCGGCAGAAAAATGTAAACGTTTTCGCAAGCTAATAAACTTGTCATTTTGTACCTAATTTTCATGTCATGACTGCTCATTTTATGTTGACTTTTTTCCCCATTTTCCACCTTTGTGATTTATGCCTATCTTGTGGTGGGCGCAACTTCACTGGTGCCATTTAAATCCCAAATCCTGACCTCTGCTACGTCGCGATCGCAAGCCATAAACAAGAATACATGTGCGTGATCTAGGCGCTGATCAAAACAAGTTCAGTTCAAACCCATTCAACAACAACAAAATTATTTTAATTGTAACAATATCGGACAAATTTTACAATATAAATAATGAAATAAATATATATTATAGTATGGTATTTATTTATTCAGGAAAAATTGGGATTTTATATTTTTCCTATTGAAAATAAACACTTATAAAAAACAGTAATTGACGAACCTGATTCGCTATTCAAGATGGCAGCTTTCATGACTCAAATATTAGACAACAACCGTCTCGGAAAATCTTTAAAAAATATCATTTATCGACAAATTGAAATTAAAACACGATTCAAGACGGAAATAGGAATGTAAGTAGTACTTTTCTTCACAAATAATTACATTTAGAGCAGTTTTTTAATGTAAAATTCGTGCTGATCGGAAGCAGGGCAGAAGTCCTCCGTGCTGGTCGGGCCCGGTCGGCCGGTCCCGCCCAGTGCCGACCACTGTGGCTATAACGCTGCTTGCTATTATATTACCGAACCCAGTTCGGGTGAAAAATTGCAGAACTCTGCCGAACCGAACCGAACACGAACATAGCGTCTGACTTACAGCACTAATTCAAAAGCCTACCTTGTGGTTAACAGTCTGGAGACTTATCCACCGTACGGCAACACCTCTATAAAGACCGCTTTAAATAAGAGAATCATGAAAAGTGGTCTTTACAGACAGGTTTGACTGTATTGTTTTAACATTTTTTTTTTTACTTGTTTCTCTTGTAGATTGAAGAGCCGTCGTCTGAGAATGTGATGTTGGGTCGTCTGTTTCTCCAAGATGAGACTGCTGCACTCCAAGAAGAACGCAAACGAGCAGAGGCCAACAAAGGTAAGATGGCTTTCTCCTCTTCAATTTGAGAACCGGTTTTGTCACCAGGGGGATGTTTAACAGAGACTGAGATCGACTTAAGTTGGACTTGAACTATGGCACTGGTTGCTCTTACCATTGGTTTCTCGAGGGACGTCACAAATCTACAGATTGTGCATTTTTTGATAGCTCGTTGCTGACATTGTAAACCTAAGTTTTATTCAAGACTTGGACTTGTACTACGGTAGGCAATTTTTGCCTTTAAAAGTCTTAAACCAGATGTTAAATTAGAGGGGGAAAATATTAGTTATGACTTTTTAGATTTAAAAAATTCCTTCAATAGTGAACTATCAAAAGGCGCACCCCAGTACACCAGAATTATGTCATTTTCAGCAGTGGCTCCAAATAATGTCCTAGAGGCTACATCTGGGGAATTTCCGCGCGGTCACTTTGGTTACAAGTCCACATGATTGAAATGTTCATATTGTAATAATGTTTTCCTTTTCTGCTTGTCTGTCTCTACTAGTTGAATCATTGATACCAAAGACGGAATCCAGTCAGGACCAAGGGACCACTGATGCTCAGGTAAGGACCAGCTTTAGAAGGCCTTGGCAGGACCAAGCTACTTTAGTCCCGACATGACCGAACGCATCTATTAAGATTTCATGAAAGCCAATCTGCACTAGTTTGGCCAGGAGGGATTAGTCCTCCCTGCCTGGTAGCTGACAGGTGGTTATCTCATCAAATCAGCTCTCAATTAACATAAGAAAAGGGGACCAACGGGTACCACTTGGGCATTGTTTACTCTATAGAGGCCGCAAGTAGCTACGAGTAGTGTAGACCCGCTGTAAATCTGATGCGTGTATCAATCATCTTTAGTTAGAAGTGGGAATGATAATCAGAACATGGGTAATTTATATGTCGGTGCAATGGACAAAATAAATAAATTTAAATTTGAAATAATAACAAAAAGGAAACAAATTGATAATGTGCATGCTTTTTATGCCTTGATGTGATATTAATGTTGATGACATTCCTGGGACCCGTTTCGCAAAGCCTTTTTTTCAATGACAAATTGAAATGACAAATATCAGTGACAAATCTGCTGATAACCAATCAAAAGCAAGGATTTCAGTAGCTTATACCAACAACTGTCATTTGTTACTTTTCAGGCTGCCCCTGTAGAGGCACCCCCTGAGCACTCCTTCGCTCAGCCTGCCAAGGTAGCCCCACCTAAAGCCGAGCCCCGCCACAAGACCAATCACGACAGAATACGAAAAGGTGCCGAGATGGACCACTCGGCCAGGAGGTCCGGTGCACAGGGAGCCGTCCTGCAGAGACAGAGACAGGTCAGCAACGACGGGGACACATCATCCAGCACCGAAGGACAGTATCACTCCTCTATCGTGTCCAGGTACGGGAGCAGCGACGAGGACGACGGTACGAAGGGCGCATCGTCGGGCGGCGGGATTCGGTTACGCTTGACCAAGAGCCTCCTGGTGGAGTCTCGGGTGAAGTCCCGCGATCGGTCATTCACCAGCGAGAGCGACGACTCGGTACTATCATCCCCGACGAAGCCGAAGCGACGGAGAAGTCAACTCGAGGCGCTGCTTAGCTCTGATTCCTTGGACAGTAGTGATTTCTCGCCGTCGGTTGACCACAGGACTAAAGGCGTCGATGTGTGGAAGGTCAGCGAGAAGAGTAAAGAATTGTTTGCATTCCAAGACATTGGCGCGAGTACTCGTGACTTGACCGCCTCGCGATCTCGCAGCGAGCGGGACCCCTCCGCAAGTCTCGTTGATGCAATAATGGACGAGGATCTCGAAGACAAAGACGTTCTTCAGGAGCAGATGGACAGCGCCGTCAACAGTATTCTTTTTCTACAGAACCTCGGTGGTCCTGGGGATACCTTGCGCCATGCCAGCCTTGCCGATATCAGCTTCGATCAGGATGATGTTTTTGATAGTGCCGATGACTCGGCGGTGTTCAATTTGGAAGACTATGCCAACACGAGTTTCTTAGAAGAGAACAGCGCGGTCGCTGGGCTTGAGGGTGAATTGACCAGTATGGACAGTGATGTAGAAGAAGCAGTTCGGAGCATTTTGTGATCAAAGGTCAAAGACGCAAGCAATAACGTTGCCAATTTAGAGCACTATCAGATCAGAAAGGATCATTGAAGCCGATGATTGGATTCGTGCAGAGAGAGATGTCACTCTGCTAAGTCAGGCAGCACTTAAAAACTTTCAAGAATGTTACCTAAGTATAGGTATCCTGTACCAGAATTCTGTGTGTGAATACACTGTAGTATTCAAAGTAGTCTACTTGTGCCATAATGATAATGCAGATAATTGTATAGTATTGTCCACACTCACGTATATATAGACACATGCAACAGAATTCTCAGAATATTAATAAGGTTGTTATTTAGATACCAAACTTTTTCCATTCCGTAGTTTATCGCATTCAAGATTTGTCACAACTGCAAGGTTTCATCAATACCAATTTCACTGGCATACACATACACACACGTACATATAGCTTGCATTTAATTCATAATTTTTTGTTTTCACCGATCAATGTGTCATATGTGAAAATTGATGCGAAAAGTTTATTTTTTGTAAGAAGTCCTAAAGAAGATACCTATCAATTACGATGTTAAACCAAGCAACTTAGTATATGGCATACGTTTATGAAATAATCGAATTGCAATATTTTGTGTTCACTTTATGAAGTATGAAATTGAATATGTGCTTTGCTTATGTCATCATTGTTATTTATTTGTATTTTCTTATTATTATTTACTACAAACATAATGTGCCAAAAACACAGTACAACTTTCCAAACCCTCAGATCTGTACTTTGTGAGTACGTTTTAAGGTTCATTAAGATATGAAGCGATATCAATCGCAACAGTTTTTTTTAATAATTATTTTTGTAATGATGGAAGAGTAAAATGTTTTACATTATCTTTATGTTATACTACAGAACTCAGTGATTAAGCGTAGGACATTTGCTGGGAACAATTGCCATATATTTACATGTTTTCCAAAAATGAATTTACGTTTTCATATCTGAACAAACCATGTGGGTTCACTCTATGTGTATACCTATGTCTACTATGTACTGGAAAGAAATGATCTTGCCAACCTACCATACAGACAGTTAACAACTGAATTATTCATACTCCTTGTAAATTTATTCTCCATAACTCAAGAATGAAAGGTTGACTTGTTGAATTAGAGCCTTTGTTGAATACTCTTAAATGTAAGCTTTGATATGTCACATTCTCAAGAAACAAATAATTGGGACAAATAAATTGTTCACCTACTTTGAAGTTGCTCATGCGTGGGTATATGGAGGGCAGCACACGGACGTACGCACGGGAGCGTAATACCTGTTGGCTCAGTGTTATGTAGTGATCGCCAAGTTGCCTATTTCACAAACGACTATATATCCATGCATGAACATCTTTAAAAATTCAAAAACTTGTTAGGGGTATGAATAATTATTAATAATAATTTAGTTGTTAGTTGTACATCTGGCCTGTTTGTGCATAAGAGTTTCAATTGATCTTCATCAATCACTGTTTCTAAGGGATACCCACCAAGTACTTATAATTTGACATGGAAGGTGCAGTACAGCTCTACCATTTGAAAAGTCATTGCTCTGTGAACGAGTTAAAACCTATGCAACAAATGTTTTTAGAACAAATGTACTTAAATGCACTTGGTTCTAAAGTCTTCTTAAAAGATTTATTGGAAAGAAAAGTAGAAGGTACCACCAGACCAAGAGGGAAACCAAGAACAGAGCTGAGACGGGAACCTTAAGACTCAGAGTGGAATGACACTTCAAGAGTGTTCTTGAATAGCAGAAAACATAAATGTTGCTATCGACCTCTGAACTAGGAGAGTATACGGTAGAGTGAAACCTGTCTATAAAGACCACCCAAGGGAGATGAGAAAAGTGTGGTCTTTAGTACATGTTCAATAAAAAGCCAATTTCAAGGAAAACAAAATAATGATAAAAACAGTGCTTATAAAGCGCTTACCACAGAAGTCTCTAAGCGCTATATGTGGTCTCTGTAGACAGGTGATCTTTCTATACAGGTGGTCGCTAAAGCAGATTTGACTGTACCTCGATAGAGGCTCCCAAATGAAATTGGGAGTCCAATATCAATATAGAATTGAAGAAAATAATATTTTTATGAAAGTGCACATTCCATCAAATTTTTTAAAAATATGGAATTCAGAATCATGTGACAGTAAAATATATAGAAAGAAATACAGCTCAACTTTATACGATAAAAGAGACGAAAATGTGTTTTAATGCCTATTATTCTAATTCTATGTGTTGCCATTAAAACATTGGTTCTTTTCAAAGTCAAAGATGTAAAGGAAGTCCCAAAATAGTTACAAAATCGTGATGTGTGCAAGCAACAGCAAGGGTAGTTCAGTTATCAAAGCTTGTTAAATATTCTCACAATTTCGATAAATTATGAGAATTAGTTGCAGAATATTTACTCATTTATTGTTATGGTACTGAAAGAAAGATTTTTTTTCCTTCAATATTTACAATATATCAAATTTGCCATTACCTCGGGTTGGATGTAGGGTTAATTTGATTTTTGTGTTTCATGTTCCATGGGAATAATTGCAAACCAGCATAAAAAGGAAGCAAGAAGAACTCTTGAACACCAATGATTTCATAGATATCAAATAAATCAATGGTATCGGATAACGTCAAATTGTAGCATGTTGCCCATTTTATCACCAAAAGGATATATATCCCAAAGCAAAATAAAGAATGGCATAAGATGTTTAAATAACCATACAAAAAAAAATTATCCTATTGACAGAGTAACGCTTAGTAATTTTTCTTATATTATCCATTGCAAAATGATAGCATTAGCCTATGATCTATCCATAATGAAATAATTTGGTCACTGTTCTATTCATATTTTCTTTATTGCACCTCAGTTTTTCTAATGGAATAATCTGCCTGGTGGCAAATGCATTGAACTTGGTCGAGTCCAATTTATGTTTAGGGGTGGTTTGCCTTATATTTTTGAGAGGGGAAACAAGGTTACGATAACGCAGTACTGACAATGCTACCCAAGAATTGCCTTATGATATGTTGTCGGTTCGATGCCGAATTATGTTGTGGTCGAAGCAATGTCGTTTTTGCCTCCGTTGAGCGCCGGAAGGACGTTTTAAAAAGATACAACTTCAACACCCTTTCGGCTCTCAGCGGACGTTTTATTTTTCTTGGCAGTATGCCGGAGAGATTACCAAATATTGGTAAGAGAATGTCTGCAAATTTACTAATTGTCTTGGTTGGATCATATAATTTTTTCAAGAAAGTTTATTTTGATATGTGCATTGCACATAAAGAGTCTTCATCGTGTCTTGTGCTTGTCGTGGTTCGATATGTTGGTGCATGTACGTCTATGTTTTCAGTGTTTCATGGTATGTTTTGTTTTTGTGTTGTGTCTTTTTGTTTTTCTTTCATTGTGGAGAAGACAACAGAGAGAAATAATAAAAATTTACAAAGATGTATAATTCTTTTTTGTTAATTTCATTATGTACATGTATGTGTTCAATGGTCACCTACCGGTACTTGGAAACTGAAGAGGACTAATTGTTGTAAAAATGTAAAAATGTAAAGGTATTTGAGAATAATTTTGTACGGCCTTAGAAAGCAATATGTAAGAATAATGTTTTGCTAGAGCAGAGAGAGAGGAGGGATAAGAAGAGATGGAGATATATATATATAGAGAGAGAGATAAGGAGGGAAAGAAGTAAAGAGAGGGAGAGAAAGAGAGATGTATCAAGATAGAGAGGGGGAGACATAGCAAAATAGACAGATATTTTTTTTTAAATGAGAAAGAGATAGACTGGAAAAAATAGAGTTTGAGAATTTAAGATTATGCAAGAGAAAAATCAATGGGAGATAGGGGATGAACAGATGTTAGTTAAAGAGCTTTATTTTAGAATGCACACAGACACATCACAATGTCCTGTAATTTAACACATTCATTGATGTCATCCTGAATATCCTTGACAGGAAATAAGATCATCTGTTAATTCCAATTTCATTTGTTTAGCTTTGTTTCTTTCGATTTTAAAATGATCATTCTCTCTCTCTCTCTCTCTCCCTCTCTTCCACTTCATTCATTTTTCTTATCTATCTCTTTCACATTTATTGTTTCAACCTTGGTCTTTCTTTTCTCTCCCTCACTCAATCTCTACGCTTTGTACTAGTATGCATCTTCCCTTTCTCTTTATCTCTCTCTCTCTCTCTCTCTCTCTCTCTCTCTCTCTCTCTCTCTCACTGTCTCTCCCTAATCTCTTACTTGTTTTGTTGTCCCCCATTTCACACCATATACAACTTTGAAAACAAAACAAATATTCAAAGAGTTTTTTTTTCCTGAGAGCAAACTTTTTTTGAACTTTTTTTATTTCTCTCCAAACATTGTATTTTATACATCATTCATATATTAACATCTTCAAAAAAATGTCAAAATTTACAGATCAAAACTTGAGAAAACGGCAGAAAAAAAAAATCAAAAAACGATACCACAATGGCCAGTGTAGGCCTACAGGGATAGTTGACCAAAAATGACATTAACCAGAACAGAAAATAGAATGCTTAAGTAGCATAAAGACATTAATCTCTATGCAAAACTCAATACAGTCTTCCTGCTTGCGAGCAGAGTCATATGTTTAGGTACCCAAATGTAACACATGACCACATGTGATAATACAATGCAAAAGTGAAAGGGAAAATCTGATTACTGTCATAACTATTTAAAAAAACAGGCAAAACAAAAATTGAACCATTTCCTACTTTACGTCACATAATGCCATACTGTGAAGCATGTACAAGTGCACATAGACTTAAAACATCAATGGACTAAATTTCACCTTTATTTTCCCTTTTTTTTCTTCCAACTAGATCGCGACAGAAAATAGGGCAAAAGGGTATGGTGAGCAGGAAAGAAAATTGCATAATTCTCAAAAGAACAAAGATGTATATACCCAACGAGAATTAAAGGCACAACCAATAGAAAAGAGTGTAAATGTGACCTTGTCTTAAGTAGAAGGTCAAATCAAGTGACCTTGTCCTAAGTAGAAGGTCAAAGGACGTGACCTTGCTTGTCATTCAATCTTTGTAGCTGATACAAAATATGTGAACTAGACAAATTATACACCTCCCCCCCCCCCCCCCCCCCTGTAATATTAGATTTATGTCAAGAATTACAATAATTAAGGTCAACGCTATGACTTTAAACATTCAATAAGTACACTAAGATCATATTCATGAAATTTAGACAAAATGATACGACTCGCGCCTTTCTGGCTCAAATGAATCATTATTAAACAACTTTGTAAAAATAATTTACTCGATACTAAGATTGTCACCACAAAAAAAAATGTCATTTCAAAAAAGAAAAAACAATAAATAAATAAAATGAAATGATGATAAAAAGCTGAATGCACAGTAATGGAATGCGCAATTGCAACAAAAAATACATAAAAAATGAAAGAAAAAATAAGGAATGGTATACCATAAGAAAGCACTAGCATTATATTGTGTATATACACAAATTTATATTGCACAAAAACTCACACGCACACAGGTATTTTGGTTGTTTAAAAAAAGAAAATTGTCACTCACAATAAAAGGTAATCTCCAACTCTGGTACAATATATACAAATCGCATAATTTGGGATATTATCTACACTTAAAAAAGAGAAACGGATACAGCCTTTTTGTCAAAATCAGACCTTCACAGTTTATAACAAATACCTGCTTTACAAAAATTACCCTGCTTCTCTTATCTGGCAATTTATAGATTTAACATTTCACAAATCAAATTTCACTACATTTTGTTTAAAGCAGAGGAAAATCAAACTAATCCCCCCCCCCCCCCCAAAAAAAAAATGCTAATCAAAATGTTTTGAAGGACATGAAAATGCTATAATATTGAAAGACAAATCAAAATGAAAAGTAAACCATGTGTTGCTAAACCTTTTCTGATGGCAATTAGCTAAGTAGATTAACAATTTCTATTGATTTATAACTAGCTAAAACTCATGAACACAAAATGGCAGATGTTACCATAGAGGTTGATCTTAATGTAAATGGCACATGCAAATGCACTGCTGAACACAAAACACAGTATAGAAGCTCTCTTGTTATGTATATTCAACAAAATTTTCATATAAATATTATGATTCAATTTGATTACTTAATGGGACATGGAATTGAGAAAATATGGTTAAAAAAATCACTCCAAAAATGAAAATGCCTGCTGCAATATGACTGGCGAAGCTGGATCTATCGGCTACTTGGAGCCAGGAAGGGGTCAATGCACTCTTAATGTATGCGGCAATGCCCTTCTGGCTCAACGCCGACTTAATGGCTTTAATGGCGTTAGAGATCAGAGAGGCAAGAATTATGCTTTTTCAGTATTTACTACATTTTTTTTTCTCTAACAAAGGAAAGTTTTAAAATGGACAATTTGAAAATGGAACCAAATCAGTTTTCTTTTGAAGCACATTAAGCCAATTTATCAGCTGTTTTAGGTTTGGACAACTTTTGTTATTTATGAAAATGTTTTGAACCATTTCTAATTCTCAAAGTTTAACAAGAAATGTATTTTCTAAGGAAAAGGTCTGATGTTATTACACAACTAATAACTTTATGAATGTTTTAGAATGCAAGTCAAATTTGTTAGTTTGGTCAAAAAAGTTATTTGTCATACTTTCAAACAACCATATAATGCAGCAACAAGGTCTGACATAAAGACTAATTCTTTCACACTGGCAAATAGTATGAAATGGAAACAAAATCAATGAAATTAAATAACTAGAGACACATGTCATTGGCTAACTATTTTATCTACAAACTATTAAACTGCACTGCAAAATGTGTATGAACAAAAGAGTGTGGAATGGTAAAAAAAAAAATCTACTCATACAGTGTACATGTACAATACTTTTTTCATCAAATAATTGCCCCCGTGTCGAGATTTACAAAGTCTCTACTTTTGCACAGCACACAAAATGTAAGAACATAATAATACAGTGAATAAATAATATTTCAAAATCATCCTTTTCTCATGAAGCAGATATACATATAATAGATATTTCAATACTTATGGAATGTGAAAGAAATATGGTAATTTAGAAATACTTCAAAATATCTTGGTAATTTCTAACAAATTCTATAACAGATCTCCCAGCCTCTTTCGATACAGTAGTACACATACTGTCATAGAATGCTAACCCTCTTACAAAGGGTTTTTAACATAAATATCAGTCAAAAATCTGGATTAATGAATAGTTTAGAATGATATTAGTAGAATCGTTATCTATTTGGGAATGTATGTTTCGACCAAAGTGGAAAAATCATCATGAATAAACATTTTATGAAATATTTCAGCCTACATATGCAAATATATATCCCTTCATAATAAAACATTTATTGCAAAGCAGTCATAACAAAATTTATAATGAATATTTTTGTAAATATTTTATGAATTGCAACTGGTTTTTAAGCTAAATTAAGGAAATTGGGCATAATTTAAACAAAAGAATGCTTTTAGTTCAAATAATGGACAATTGGACAGAATGTGAAGTAATTTAAACACAATTCACCATAGCCAAAATGCATACCACTAACGTACACTATAATCTTTTAATATGCAAATAGATAATGAATATTCATAATCTATTTCTATTTCTAATCTGAATACATTTACATCTCATTATCTTCTTTTTTTTCTCAACATGTAGAGGTAGACATGAAAAACTTAGAAAACATCCAAATTTTATTGCAGAAAATTCATCTCCACTTGTGAAGAGCACACATTCTAAACTCTCTCACTCTGCCTTGACAGTAGAGAGTACAAGTGAAATGTCGCCCTCTAACGACCAGTGAGCTTTAATCTCTACTTTTAGACCATAACCCCAGCAAAATGTTAACAACACTTTACTGTTCATTCTGTTAAATAAATAATGTGTAAGCATTTTTGTTTTATAGCAATTTACTTATTTCACCATTGTGCAAAACATATTGCAATTTGCATCCTACAATTTCAGCCCAATATTTCAATTTCAGAACAACTTTCAGCCAGTAAAATGTTAAATTTGATTTCAATTTTGATGAGCAAGAATGAAAATGTGCTTTCAGGCAAAAGATGTGAAATAATTTGCTTCAAGAAATGCTGATATTCAGTATGCATGAATGATATATTCTTCATTATGTCCAAGTAATAATTTATGCAAGCAAGCAAAGGAGTACAGAGATAGCCCCGCCCATTTTGCACACTGCACTTATAGCCTCAAGACGGAAAAGAAACCCTTTTTGCACACAGCACACTACAGAAATAAATTAGTCCAACCCTGTAGAAAGTAGTTTGATAGATTCAAATGGAAATAAATAAATCATTCTCCAGCCTTTGAATGTCAATCCAGATGACCAAATGATGGTGCAACATCATCGTCAAGGCAACAGCAGACCGCATCACTACCTTGGAGGTTCGCTGGTAGATGCTCCTTGAAGTGGATTACAGGAGATGGAAGTTGTCCAGAGCAGCTTGATGTATACAGGCCTTTGATCTGCTGATGTAGACCTGGGTTCTTCGAAGCTGATGCTGTTTTGGTTCAGGCCTTCTGGCGAGGTCGATCCCGACTCGACTTAGGCTTGGAAAAGAGTAATAGCTCACACACATGCTCTTCGGACCAGCGCAGGCAATGAGAATCTTTGGTAGAGAGGAACGCATGGATACCACTGCCCCGCCCATCTCTCTTAAGTGCCCCACCCACGTCAAAACCGAGACTCCTACGCCTTGTACTCTGACTTTGGTGTTAGAGAGCCCTGGTTGGGATGTTGTCCGCCTCCTCCGGGTGCCCCGCCCACATTACCACCGACCCCGCCCATCTCGTCCTGCCATTTGTCTTGGCTCCGCCTCCTGGCGTTCATGAAGAAGTTACTGACGGTGCTGAGCTCAAGACCCAACTGCTGTGCGATGGTGATCTGCATCTCCTTCGAAGGACGCTTGTTCTCTTTGAAGATGGCGTGGAGGGTGCGGCGCTGGAGGTCGGTGAAGACCAGGCGTGGTTTCTTGATGTGGCTGTTCTGCGAGGGGCTCTTGGCATCGTCTTCCTTTTTCTTGCAGGCTGCATGGCAAAAATACAAAAGAGAGAGATACAAATCATTAGCATTCAATTAAAAAAAGGTAAAAACTAAAAATTAGGTGAAAAAATGCAAGAGCAGTCAATAATTTATCTCTGGAAATGTATTGTATAAACATCTGGAAAATGGAGAGAGAGAGAGAGAGAGAAATGAAAATACATAATTTGTTGTTCTAAATTGTCAATTTACTGATAATAGATCAACAACAAAAAACTTTAAAAAATTCCCATGAATATAAATGAGAACCTCCTAGTAGCTACAAAGAACTTTAGTAGCCCAATACAAATGCTATTACTTAGAAGTTATTCATCATGAAATAGATTTTATTCAGGAACACTATCTGCAATACAAAACCCCTCAGCACCCACATACAACTACTATATTATATAAAACTATTCATTCTTAGGTTGTATTTATTTAGGAACATCTTTGTAAATAGAGAAAGCTGTGAAAGGGGGACACTTCACAGTCACACGATGGGTGCAAAAAAGCAAACAGCGGTATAAAACCAGATCAAAGTTAGGATAAGAGAACAAAAGAGGGTAGAAACAAAACTTCTGTATACAGACACTGGATAAAAAGAGAAGGAAAAAGAAAGAAATGAAATGAGAGCATGGGAAAAACCAGGAGCAACAAATCTGTGATTTACAATTTTTCCCACCATCTTTTCATTCTTCTTCTTTTTTCTTTTCATTCTTTGTTTGCTTCCATCCTTCATTCTGATTTCGGTTCTCATTGACCGAGGCTTGCTTTCATTCACAATGTAACCAATAAATGAATGAAATGTTTGTATTCAAACTTGATCTGTTTGCAGATTCACTATTTTCTTCCTTTCTCTCTCTCTCTCTCTCTTACTCTTCCTGTCTTTCTTCTTCTCTCTCTCTCTCTCTCTCTATTCCTCTATCTCTTTCTCTCTCTAACAACGTGATCCAAAAGATGAAATGTTTATATTCAAACCTGATCTTGTTTGCAGATTCCATATTTGTCTACCTCTCCCTCTCTCCCTCCCCACACACACACTCTCTCTCTCTCTCTCTCTCTCTCTCCCTCCCCCCCCCCCCTCTCTCTCTCTTTCTCTCTCTCCTTCTCTCTTCCCCTCTCTTCCTCTCTCTTCCTCTCTCTTCCTCTCCCTCTCCCTGCATCTTTCCCTCCTTCCCCTCCCTCTCTCTTTCCCTCTCTCTCCAAAGCAAGATTTGCTTGTAGTCTGGGCTTGGAAACAAAAGACCATGGGAATCCAACAGATGATTTACAACCGGCCTAGACAAGGAGTGCAGAAACAGAATACAAAAACCTGTGACAATACAATGAGTATAACTATAACGCTGAAGGCCAGATATACTTTGAGGGTGAGAGAAATATATATTTAGGGAGGTATTTGAATATATTTGACCCTGGGAAAATAGGATATATATTTTCAGGTTGCATTGAAGAGATAATCAGAATAATTTATAGAGTTACCCCAATTGTCTTTCATCTTCTCTCTTCCCTATGAATATAATACTATTTTAAAATTTTATTTCATTCTTTCTTTATGAATATATCTAACTATCTATCTCATTCTTTATGAATCCCCATTTCTCTATCTCTCTCTCTCTCTCTCTCTCTCTATGGGAATGCAAAATTGGGACATTCTCACAGATGTATTGGTTGAAACAGGACTGTAATGTTTCTAAAGCTATAGGCCTTTTATTTTACATAACCCAATTTTTTCAATTTCAATTGTTATTATTTTCAAGAGAAATAACATTTTACTGAAGTTATTCTAAACTACACAAAATGTAAACTACCCAGAGTTCATCAGCACTTGTGGTGCAAGAGAGAATTGAAAGCATGCATTTAAGTGCTAAAACTGACAAGGAGTTAGCCATTATGAATATTGTCAAACTTTGTTTCTTAATACCCTTAATCACTTTCTAATCCCCTAAATCCTATGCCCCTCTCTAAATAGAGGGACAGGGGATCTAACACTGGGGGTCCATGTTGGTACCAGAAGGACCAACAATAGATTAGAGAGAGGGGCAATTTTACCCCTATTGTCGTAAGATAGGGGTGCTCTGCCATTCAGAGGTAGAATCCATTGGTTTCAATTTGCAAAACATGTATTTAACAACACTAAGCCTTGAGGAGTTCTTGAAACTGTGTGTCCATCACATTGTTATACAAGAAAGTGGTCCTTAAAAGGATTAGGAGAGGAAAACTGACAGAAGTTAAACTTTGACAGCAAAGTTGCCTAAAATGTCATTTGATATAATTAGCTTCTAGGTAAGCTTTGCTTGCATTAAGCAAATTGTGCAAGTAGTCATTTATTACAATTATTCAGCTTCTTTCTCTCTCTCTCTCTCTCTCTCTCTCTCTCTCTCTCCCTCCCTCCATCCCTCATCCATCCATCTAATTAGCTAGATATCTATCTCTCTCCATTCATCTATCTATTTATGTATCCATTTATTCATCTATTTCTCTCTCAAAGTCCACTCTCCCCTGAACTACTTTTGTATTAATCATTCCCTCTCCTCCCCCTCTCTCTCTCTCTCTCTCTCACTCTCTCTACGTACCTCTATCTCTCTCTCTCTCTCTCTCCCTCTCTCTCTCTCTCTCTCTTGATCTCTTTACTTAGTTGGTTACTACGACCAATGCTCCTATCCCCCCTCTCTCTTGCTCACTCTCTCTCTCTCTCTCTCTCCCTCCACCCATATACCTCAACCAGCATTATGAGAACTCCTGCCCCAAATACCATCTGTGTAAATTACTTCATCCTACAGTCATCCACAATTGCATGCCATTATCCTTACCAAAAACATATTGCGAAATTACATCATGTCGCACTATATAGCTTTGCACCTCATATACATGTATGCCATGCCTTGCAGGCAAACAAATTATTGATTCATAAAGAATCAATGTTGTTCTTCTCTAATTAAAATACTCTCTTTTTTCTTGACAAGACCGGGGAATAATCTAATTAAACACGATGAGGCTGAGCGGACAAGATATTATTGCGATGACTTTGTCGGGGTACAACCATCGAGAACCGCGGCCGGAGAAACGCAGAAATTCATTTTCTCTCTGAGAATGAGAAGCAATATTGTTTGTTTTGCTTTTTCTCATTTCTTATCATTAGATAAGAAAATAATATTCATTTTTTCTCTATTTTTATCAATTTGGAAGATGATGCCTGGCCCCCATGGTATCATTTCCAGTTGGTGTGTATGAACTTGAGATTTGATACAGAAATTGGATCGGCTTCAGAGCAAGAGGGTTTACGTTTATCAACAAAGTCCTTCTGCTACTAACAGCAATCTCTCATGGTTCTGATACAGATTACAGAGATGAAGTTTTCTAAAGTGTGTTTGGAACCAGAAGGTTTTTAATCTTGCATGTGTAAAATGATGAGTTAATGCATTCTTGTTCCAAACAGTTCATGGTACAATTAAATGAGAAGTATATCATCTTATGAAAGCCAGAAGGGTGTTAACTCAAAGCATGTACCTATATAGTTCATGCCCTAGTTTTCTCCATTAAGATACACCACTAGTTTTGAATCACTATTCTGAACAAACACCTTGCTAAAAGGACTTTGAGGCATACACTATCTGTTGAGAGCCAAAGGGTGTTAAGTCTGTATCAAATAATGTAAATGAATGCCTTTCTGACTCTAAGCACACCATTCAAAAAGAGAAGACATTGAGCTACACACATTGTTCACCTGTATAGAAAAGCCATGTATCCCAATGCAAGTATATTGACCATTCTATAAAGGTGCCTTGTACTTTATTAAAATACATTGGCATTCTGAGGCCTGTACATACTTCAATGGGAGCATTGCTGCACATAGCAGTAATGACAAGATATACTGAAAAATCATATTCTAGGGATCAAAAGGGTTTACATCAACTCTACATAAAGTGATATGAGTGAACGGCTTTCTCGCTCTCAAAGACGGGTACCCCACATTACTCCGTAACCCCAGCTACAATCGCACCCTTAATGAAGTGTCTTGTTCAAGCACGGCTTTGCAATCCCCACAAAAGACGATACACGTTTTGCCTTGCTAATAGGACGCCCTCAGGGTTCTGCATGTAATCCGAGATTTCACTCACAAATATTCACATATTTCAGTTTTTTTCTGTGGCAGGCCGCCGCGAAATTTGGAGAAAAATGGTGGCGATACATTAAGTGGCATGAAAAATAGGTTTATCCTAGGGCTATGTGTGGTTAGGTTTGGTCAGTACAGTAGAGACATATTGAATTAATGGCTGGAAAATGGATCTTGGTTCTACTTTAATTGATTTTGTAATTTGTATCTACTTTTTCTATTCAAATTAACACTTGTAGTGGAAGTAAATGAATTAAGATTATAGCATTTGTTGACTTGTTTATTGCTAGGTTACTGCACAATTGATGTATTCAAGTTTACAATCATCGTTGATTCTAATACTGATACTACTTCTTTGACTACTACTTCTACTACTACTCCACTAAAATGTTACTTCTTCAACTTTTACTACTACTACTACTGCTGCACTACAATGTTACTACTGAGTCTACTGCTATTGTTATAAATTGATACATTAAATTAATGGAATAAAAATTGTATTACATGTACTTGTAGTTAAGAAAAACAAAAGATTGCAATAATGACATACTAATTCCATATACTTTAAGATGAAAAAAAATCCTTGTATAGTATACACATCGTGATATCTCATGCAACAAATTCATTTCTCTTGCCAATATCCAATCTCACGATTTTTTTCCATACCAACATCATACCCTTCTAATAAACACCATGCTTTAGAAAAACATACCAACATGTGTTTCAACAGACAATGTGTATCTTTTGTTCAAGCGACGCTTAGAAAAAGTGTTTAAAATCCTTGAAAAGAGTCCAAAATCTCACTTATTCTCTCTCCCCTATTCAATTCATCTTCTCAATATCATTGCCAATGGGGTAAACTGTAACAGACTCCCACTCAACACAAAAGTAAATTTTCTCTGCCCATTGCCCGATAGACGCGTTCAAAAGTACGAACCGAATTGCGAGAATGTGCTTTACGCCCGCAGATAGTAACGTGAATCCGCGATCACTTCACGTGGAGGAGGTGGAAATCGAGAAACTATTAGTCATCCTTTTACGGCGTTTCATCGCTTTTTTGTGTATTTTCTACTCTTGGAATTTTGATAGTAGAGTTCAATTGGTTCTTATTTCTCTTTTTTATATGGAGTAGATTTAAAGTGCAGGCCAGAATATTAATTTTACTACTTTAGTATCTTTGTTCTACATAGTTTAGCAGGACTGAATATCATGGATGAGTCGTTCTTTGCATTTGTCTTTGTCCTAACTAGCACTTCACTGATACTTTATTAAAACAGTAATTTTCTGTTGCATTGTATTGTTTTTCTTTAATTTCCCATTATATTGAATACCGGTATGTTATTACTCGAAAAGAAAAAAAATATTTCTGTCCAACTTGTTTGAGGATGAATTTATATTCTCTCCCCCTCTATTTCATATTTTTGCTTTAATTTTAGTAGCGAGGTAGCAAATAAAAGACAACAAACTTTTATCATAATAAAGATACTGAACTACATATTATCTTCTACATCTCCTACATCTTCACAGTACCATTCTGGCAATTAATTATATCACTGTTTTTGTTTGCTTGTCTGTTTGTTTGTTTTATTTCGTTTTCGTTTTCAATCATTTACAATATTCTGATAGATCATTTTAAATCCCTAAAACAATTTGAGGTATCAACGTTGTATGTTATATGTAGCATAGCTTCTCCTGTTTCATGTTGCTACTCAATATATATTAATTTATTAATAAAGGCACAATTTGCAGGGAGAAACCATAACAAAATAATGAAGGCTGCACAAAGTTCAACCACTATTTTCCAAATCATCATCTCAGCGATGCACTCCATAAGCATTGATCTCTTCATCTTTGCCACTACCTTACACAAAAAATCCAAACTGCAACCGGCTACTTTCTTTCGGGCGCTTGAAACGGTGGATATAATCCATTTTTCTTGCAGCTGAAAAATGACAACAGAGCCCCTGTGAGCATACAGGGCGCATTTAATTTGGTAATTGAATTGGTTTTAAGTAGAGAAAGTATTGTGGGGAAGATGGGAGATGTTTCGGATGATATTTCTCCGGGGGACGGTAGGGTTAAGCTCGTTTTAAAATCTGATCATTGCCCGGATGACGGCTAAGACAACACTCTCTGTCTCGTTATCTTCCTTTACCCGGCTCTTCTTCATTCGTCTATCTATCAAAGTTGTTCCCTTCAGACTACATTCTCTTTGCTCATGACTCTCTCCCTCTCTCTTTCTTTTTCTCTCTCTCCCTCTATCCATACTATCTGACTCCTCCACTGCTCTCTCTCTCACTCTACAACTCCTTCCTGATCTCGCCTACATTTTCTCCCACAATCTCCATCTCCGTCTCTGAACTCTCTTTATTCTCTCCTCTCCATCTCCCATCTCTCTTTCCCTCTTCCTCCTCTTCCCCCTTCTCTCCATCTTGCCCTCCTCTCTTTATCTCTCTCTCTCTCTCTTTCTCTCTCTGTCATCCATCTCCCCCTCCTCCCTAAGGAAGGGGCACTATGTTTGCATAATCAATTAACGCACAATTAGGCTCTCGCTCCCAGCCATTGTAGGGCATATGGTCGGCTAATCCCAAGGGGTTCCTGTGTAATAAATTATGCATGTTTGCAAAAGAGTGGATGGGGAGAGAGACTAATCCATCATTTGTTTAGCCATGATTCATAAATCAATCAAATTTATGAAGTGAAGAGAGCTCGGGGACCCAAATAACTCTGCACATCTCTGATTGAAAGATAGTAAGGACTAAGGAGCAAATCTTACTCCCTCGTTCTATCTTCTTTCCTCTCACTCTCTCTCTCTTTCCTATTTTCCTCCCTTCTCTTTCTTTTTGCCACATTCTTTTTTCCTCTCTTGATATCCATCTCCATTCTCTCAACCTCTCTGTCATTCATTTTGCTGTCCCTCAATTTCCAAAGATATATGCCTCTACTTTCCCCCCCCCCCCCCCCCCTCTCTCTCCCTTTCTCTCTCTCTCTCTATGTATATATCTCTTTTTTTATTTTCTTCAATATCCATCTTTATTAGAATTCCCAGATTCCTCTCTCTGTCTGTCTGTCTGTCTCTCTCTCTCTCTCCTCTTTGTACCTATATCATGCACAATGTTTGCTTGTCTCTCTCTCTCTCTCTCTCTCCCTCTCTTATTCAAATTTAAATAGTCATATTAATTACATAATAACATGATAATCAACCAATAAAGCTAAATATCATTTGTTAAGAGTCTAAAGGGCATTAACCTTGTATATATTAAACCATATGAATAAATGTCCTCCTGCCTCCATGCAGAATAAGTAATTGTTATATTACTCATAACATTTGCTGCAATGTGTGACAAATGCCATTCATTCATACAGTAAACACAAAAGCACCTACTTACATGTACATGTGTTGTATAAAAAGTAAAACCTACTGTTAGATGAGAGCCAAAAAGGCACTAACTCTGGATTAAGCATTTTGGATTAATGCCTTTTTGGTAGTGAGCAGACCAAACGCTCACATGCTCCATCCCAAAAGGGCTTTTAACTGCCTCATCACCGTTCTTTGTTTTCCAACATCGTTTTTCAATCACTTTTCAGCAAGAAAAAAAACCCAAGGTGAATAGCACTCCATGAGGAGCTAAGAAGTCGATCGATTAATGACAAGTCTCCCTCGCCTGTCCACCGAGTGGCTAAGAGTTTGCCTAGTGTAATGTGAGACGCCATTGAAAGCGGTTTGACACATGCGTGGAGTGGTCCGGGAGAGCGCTTGCCGCGCCGCAACCGGAAGACGAGAGAGGGATGAGGGGAGAGGCGCGAGCGTCCCGAGACTCGTTGTCAGTCAAGCGCGCAGGAGGGTTTCACGATGGGGCTGAAACTGTTAATAGCTAGGGGGATTGGTAAAACATTATGATCACATATATTCATTTATCATCTGTTTGGAGCTATAAAGGCATTAACTATGTGTAAAACCATATGAGTAAACTCCCTTCTGGCTGCAGACAGGCACACCATGAATTGTATCAAGGGATTAAGTTTGACTGTGCCAATCAGAAAGAAGGTAAGAGAGAGGCAGATAAAATGAGAGTAGAGAATGCATTGTTCTTTGATATCAGACTATGTTCAACTTGAGTTCAATTGAGACCTTCTGTTGGTCAAACTTGATTGTGAAGATGAATTACTGATTTGAGCATCTCCAGGCTTATGTTTTAATTATACTTTCTTGCATGATGACACATTTATTGTTCTTTAGGACCTTCCGCATTTCAAATGCTATATCATCTTCTGTGAGCCAGATAGCAATAGCTCACACATTAACACATAACTTAGCTCTCACTCTTAGGACGAAAAGTAACAAATGTCAATTACACATAGTTGTGTTTGGCCAATAATAATCCGTTTGGAGCTATAAAGACCTTAACACCTATACATTTACACAGATTAAATGCTCTTGCAGCTCAAAACAGACAAAATATTAAAGTTGAAAAAATAGGATAAGTCAAATGTTGTGTTATTACTTAAGAACTTGTGTTATGCAACCGTTATATCACCACTTACAACCTTATGTCCCTAAACTACTCCCATACTTCATTGGGGGCAGAGGCAAACAATAATTATGCAGATGCAGAGCAACGTAACCCAACCCATCCAGGGAACGTCACCCTCCGCGTAGTAGTAGTAGGGGTAGATCGTCAGGTGAATGCACGGCGGAGGAAAACGAACCCGGTGCAGGAGCGGAAGGGGAAATTGTAGGACTTATAGAGTGCTAATGGAAGCATTCTGCTCTCCTTTGCATTGTAAACAAGGGGACACAGCCTCCGAAAGCAGACGCAAGAACCCGATACGGGCATGCTCCTTCTTCCTTTCTCTCTCTCCTCGTTCTCGAATACCGGTAGGAATGGCTACCTCCTGACAACGACGTGGGATTGAGAGGAAATGCTGACTAAGAGGGGAAGAGGTGTCGCTTTCAAGCGCACAAGTAATGTCAAATATTCGGTATTGTGAGACGACGTTCGCAGGGGACTCAAAAAGCAGACAAAGATTTCTCCAACTTCTTACAATGGGTGTATTCCAGTGTTTTCTCTATGAGCATGTACAACTAGCTAGTAAATTCATAATAAAGAGTGAAAATGAAATAAGGATACAAAGAGGGGAGAGGTTCGGCATATACTAGGGGTCTGTGAGCTCCAAGTAACATAAAGAAGGTTTGATACTCAAAATGAAATTCCATATTAGTTATGCAGTAACAGGGCTTTGAACCCTGAGCCTTCAGATCGATAGACCACTGATTCAACCTACGAGCTAATGCATCCCTGCAAACAAACCTACCTGAAGAGTGCACAGATTCATGTTAACATGGATGTGAAAAGGAACTTCCAAACACGATTTGCTGTTATCAGGTAATATGTTCAACAAAACGTGCAAATATAGTAACGTTCACACACCAGGAACATTTCCACCGAGTCTAAACGTGTCATGTCATAGATACCTTTTGTCAGTCAGAGTTAACATGATTTGCTATTAAGTAATACAGTTTTGTATGTTACAAGAAACATGGAAATATAGTAACGTTAACACACCAGGAACATTTCCACCGAGTCTGAACGTGTCATGTCATAGATACCTTTTGTCTGTTAGAGTTAAGTGGTCTTTAGTGCTGGCGTACTTCCGAGGGCCCACACTCTCCCCTCCTTAAGATGTTTGATTATTGGTGAGTTTCCTTGCCCAGCGGCCGACCGGGATACCTCCCCAAAGAACATATGATTTGCCGAGAGCATCTTGATCCAGTACTTCAGAGGTATTATCTAACCATTGTGATGAAAATTGATTTGATCGAACACCACAAAGTATTTTCCTTTATCTGTAAATACTAAATCCAGAACTGATAGTTCCCCTTGTTTCACAGGAGACCCATATTACCTCCATCCAGAAGGAACATTGTGTTGTAGAACCTGTTTAGAAAGCCACTTATTTAACCTTTTAAGTATCAAAGGCAATACAATGTGTACAATGTCAATGGGAAGTTGGGCTTGCGGTAATGATTGGGTTAGTTCAGAGAAGAAAGGACGATTTAACAAGAAGAGGATAGTAACAATCCGATACAATAACAGCAAAGAAGAAATAAAAGAAACAAATTAAGATTTGGAAGTCCATATAACAAATTACTAAATTACCTGGGAAATAGGTACCTGTAAATGAAGTATTTAAATAGATGTGGAAAGGGAGTAAGAGAGATGAAGAGAATTTGTTTTAAGAGGTATGTTTGAAGTTTATTTAAGTCCAAATTGAAAAAAGTAAAATCAAGGAAATAATTGAAAAGTAAGCATCTGGCTAGAAACCAAGCAATCTTCCCCTGAAGAACACACTGAGTATACTCATCGATTCCTCGGTTACCATTACAGACTAACCCTAACCGAATACTTTCCATACTGGAAATTGTATCTGAATTAACGGTCCTTCCCGCAGATAATTATGACGCCTGTATTTATTCTCTACACTGGCTTCCCTCAGGGTACGCAGCGCTCTCCGCTTACATTCTACCTTTCCTTGGCGGGGTATCTGGGCCTCATTTTCGGTTGCTAACTTCGTTACAGTCATTTCGGTGATAACGTTACCCCTTAACAGTCCTCGAAAAACAAAAACCCTGAATTGTATCCCCCGCTTTTTTTTTATCACTCTCTCGTTTTCTCTAATTCAGTTCCGAGTACACAGTGTATGTTGATTTCTGCCATTGGGCTTGGCGATGGATCCTCCACAAATGTTTCCCTTTCGTCCACAAATACTACTCTTTCCGCGCTTCCTTAATTTTCACTAAATTTTGCAAGAAATCCAGTTCGCGTTACGATCCTCAAGCACTTACAAGTTGTGGAATTGATTTCCCCCTAAACAAACTCCAACTCAAGGGAAGAGAAGAGATGGTAAGACAGCTGTTTTGAGAGTTTCTTCTTTAAAAGTGATAATTTAGACATTCCACAGACATTTAATACTGTGTTTGTCTAAGAGTAAACCTCAAAATAGAGTTATTTATGAATTTCAACCTTTACAGACTAATTAAAACCAAAGAAAAGCGATAAAAGCAGTGGGAAAGATGAAAATAGTCCCAAGCAAAAACAATCTATATTAGATGTAAGGGCTTTGTAGGAAATACTGTCTGTGCAGGGCCAGAAGGACATTAAGTATGTGTTAAAGTATTATGAGATAATGCCCTTTTGGCCCCAAACAGATGATATGCAAGATATTAAAATTTATTTGAAGATGTTTCCAATCTAATGTAGATAGTCTCTACCAGCAATATATGAGTACACAACATGGAAAATAAACCAATTGAACTTAGATTGAAAAATATGAGTAAGAGGCAGACAGGTAAAAAAAGAGAGAGAGAAAGAGGGAGATACAGACAAAAAAAGGGAGAGAGACACACAGAGATATACAGACAGAGAAAAAGAGAGAGAGAGAAAAAAAATTGTAAGACAGAGAGGGAGAGAGAGGAAGCAAGATATAAAGAGAGGGTTGGAAAGAGAAACGGGGAAAGGAGTAAACAAGAGAGGAAACCAGAAAGAAAATAAGAGATGGAAAGCAAATAGAGAAAGCAGGATGGAGAAAGAGAAAGAGTTAGAGAGAAAAGATTGAAAATGAGCAAAAGCTAACAAAAAGGGAAACAGAATGGGAGAGGGAGGAATTACCGAGATGGGAATAGCAATGGATTTAAAAATATGATAAGAAAAGAATATGTGGTTTAGATGTAAAATTTCAATATGAAAACCTGGCACGTTAACACACCTCAAACATGTAAATCAAAAGGAAACTTTAAATTTCAGACCTCCATCATGCTATAAATCCCAACAACTCTTCCCCCTCCAAGACTTCCATCCAAGGAACATGCAACCTTTGCTTGATGCTGCGGAGGACGGAGCGATCTCTTCTCCTCGCGAAAAAAAAAAATCACTAGGCATTCTCAGCTAGGGTCTGTATTGATAAATCAATGCTAATCTCATTTGTTGCGTCGAGATCGATGCACCTAAACCATCGTTGATAGACCTGTAAGACGAGGGAAGTCCTCCGCCCCCCTAAACAGGATCAGATCGAAACATTCCTCAGTCAATTTACACTTGTTTAACGAGTGCTTACCCAGGGATCAATAACTTTAACTGCCTTATCTTGCAATCATTGCCCCTCGAAGATGCTGTAGATGGCCTTTATCAAAGAATTTCATGCAGAGATCGACTGTGATTTGGAAGATTTTGACAAGTAAATTCATTTTTAGTGATTCAATGTATAATTGTATTAGTTTATCTTCTTAAGTTATCTCTTGAAGATGGTTTAGATAACGTAAATAAAGGATTTTGATGTGAAGATTGACTGTGATTTGGAAGATTTTGACAAGAAACTTCATTTTTAGTTATTCAATGTGTAATAGTGTTGGTTTATCCCCTTTACTTATATATTGAAGATGCTCTAGGTGGCGTTAATCTAGGATTTTGATGTAGAGATTGACTGTGATTTGGAAGATTTGAACAAGTACCTTCTTTTTTAGTCATTCAATGTGCAGTTCTTGCAATAATTGCCCCTTAAAGATGCTTAAAATAGATCGCTTTCATCAAGGAGTTTAATGCAGAGAGTGACTGTGATTTGGAATATTTTGACAAGTAACTTCATTTTTTGTAATTCAATATGAAATTTCATTGGTTTATCCCCTGTAGTTGTATATTTTGAGATAGTAATCAAAGATTTTAAAAAGAAAAATGGACTGGGGTTGGAGTGAATGTGGTAAATTTCATTCTGGAGTACCGGTATTCAAATATGTATTAGATTTTATTGGAATATACTTAATCAACTGGAGAGGCTTTAATCAAGTAAGTTGAAAAAGATTTAGGCTCTGGTTGGACTTTTTGGCACTCCAGATTCAGATACGGATTTGAATTGAGCTATTGAATGTGGAATTGTGCCTAAATTGGTATAAATTTAGTATTTTGAAATAGAAATTTTGCAAAACACATTTACTTTGGTTTGAGGAGTTTGAGAACAGATAAAACTTTTGAGCATTTCATGTAATTGCATAGTTATAAGTATAACAGAAGAAGTTATGAATGTGAATTCCTATATCTTCATTTTTTCTCCATATTTAGAATAAATTGTTAAAAGTACAATTGATTTCTTTCAGTTTGTTTTCATTCGCCCTATCACAAATTTTCAAGTTTTCATTAAACCTACTTAGTCTACACAACTGGTGTAAATCAAAATAATAAGTTGAGTAAATTGTCTTCCAGATCACATAAAATATCCCAAATCCTTTCCACAAGACCAATAAGGTCTCCTAAATCATAACTATCACAATGCTGAATTTGACTGCCTACTGGGACCGGGTATAAAAAGGAGAGAATCAACCAGCCAATGGGTTAAAGTACATCATCATTATTATTAACTCATTAAATACTAAAACCGGCTGGCTACTGTATTAAACCTATAGGGAATATGAGAACTCAGTAGTCAATGAGTTAAACCATAGCCAACAGTCACTGGATACCACTCCATACTAGCTGCATACATATCCAACACTCCATCACTCAAGTACCCCTTAGCCTCTCTTACCAATTTTTCCTTGATTTAATCTCAATTTTCAGTCAGTAACGAGGGATCCTTCGCCGAAATAGCTTTTCGTCAATTCACCTGTTGTAATGTACACACAGGCTACTCATACTGATGATATATTAGTGTTGAAACACTGAGAGAGAGAGAGGGGAGAGAGATAGAGAGAGTAGAGAGAGAGAGAGATAAAGATAGAGATAGAGATATAAATAGAGATAGAGAGAGAGAGACAGACAGAGAGACAGAGTAGAGAAAGAGAGAGAGAGAGAGGGGTTGGGGAGTTTGCACTGTATGAGTGTGTGCACAGAGAGTGGACTCCTTTTCTTGTTTGCACAGATATATTCTGGTTACACTCTCATAGGCTGAAAACACAAGCACAGTCTGTGTTTGGGGGTGGGGGGGGGGGGGGGGTGGTGGATGAATGCAGTTCAAGCCCTTAGCTCAATGATGGTGCTATCATCATGATATGATAAATATTGCAAATACTTCTTAAGAAATTGATTTCAGAGCACATCGGAAATGTGACGCCCTACCCTACTCTATAATGCCTATGTTAATTGTGTGTGATAATAAATACATATGAGGCCATTTAGTATGTGCACCATTGCACATATCAATAGGTTTCATTTCAAAAAGCTACATCAGACATTTTGAGCTCATAAATATCTTCATTTGTTAATCATTTTGATTATTGGTTTTGTTGCCAGACTCTTATTTTTATTTTGACTCCATATTAGACAAGATAAATCCTAGAAATAGGACCTAGATAAAGCACTCAATAATAGATATCAAATTGTACTTCTTTTTTGTATACCAATAGTACAAAAACACATCCGTTTGATGTAAATTAAGTCAAAAAGTATAACATTCAATCATCTAAAGCATTGATTATTTTTTACAGAGACTTGAGAGAAATTTTCATCTTCCATTCAATAAAAGCCATACTAATTACTGCTTACAAAAATTTCAAGATTTTGCAAACACACCCATACATCAAAATCCTCTATACATCAACTTGTTCATTACACTGTAATACGAGACGATCACTGGGACAAGAAAATAGTGTGTGGTATTCTATTAACTCCTCAGGCCTCTATACACACAAGTGTCTCTAATTAAGAGTCGTTCTTCATGCATATTCTTTCCCCCGTCTCTCAATTAAGTAGGGAATAATCCAGCCCAGGGCTGAAAGGTGTACAAAATGCTCCATCCCCCCACGAGAGTTCACCCCATCACCGGCCTGACCCTCTCCCCGGTTCCTGCCTCGTCGCCGCTTGGGGGAAAGTTTTTACGAGGCGGCGGCCGACCCTGGCTGCTGATCTCCACGGCACGGCGCATCGCAGCCCGCATAACTTGAGTAAAACATGGAACCCTGAAGGAGGGTGGGTAAAGGAGAGATAGCTAGGGAGGGTCATCTTTGCTAGCTTGCTTACCCTAAACACTTTGGAATTCAATTCTTACCATTAGATAGAAGCTTGTCTTCAAACTTACTATCTGAACAAGGAAATACTTATCTTGGTCTTAATCTGTATACAGCCTGATCCATTATACACTATGGCAAATTAAGTCACTGCTACATGCCTTTATATGAGAGCAACATCTTTAAGGTTAAATTCGTCTTCAATGACACCTTTCTACATTTATGTTTTTAATGTACATTATAACAAACAACAAATCACACCTCTTTTATAGAAATATACGATGGCAGGATCCAGAAAAGGTTTCATTCATCAAAACTGATTACAAAATTTAGGAGAAATTGACCCACTTGTATATTGAGAACAAGATAGGTATTGACAATTACATTGATATTTTGGAGTGAGTAAATGCCCATTTAGGTCTGAAAGCAGCAATTCCTTCCTAATTGTTATTGTGTATAGTGATTTCATTGTGAAAATCTAATAAAAATCCTAAACAAATTAAATAATTTGAATCAACATCTAATCTTATCTATCTTTCACAATGAGTTGCTGCTACACTATCAGACTTGATTTTCTTATGACGAATTAAACGACGAAAACACCCGACAAGAGCGCAAAGATGAGACATCACGACGAAGAGCAATGTCGCTGTCACTCATTGAGTATTCGGGCCCGGGGCGCTTCAGGGAACACCTGCTTGCGAGCGGGAATAATCGCGGTCTTCAAAATTCAGATGAGCCCCGTTATTTGGGTCTCTCGGAGCCTGCGCCCCTCCGGGCTACGAAGGGGGGAATATTAGCTACAGAGGGGGTCATTACCGCGCCTCATCCCGGGCGGATGCAGCTTATAATCTCTGTTCAGATCTAAAGACATACCACTTAATCATCATCATCTGCTCGGTAAAGAGGAGGATGAGGAGGATGATGTTTCCCAGAAAAGCGGATGAGGATGTTGTCCGAATTACAGAGAACGACCCAAGATGGGGGATGGATTAAATCTCTAAAGCAGCAAATGGGCAATACAATTTGCATAACAATCAAAAGAGAACTAAATCCTGATGTCTATTATTCATCCGACTAATATGTCTGAATTATTGGGAACAACCTTAAATGGATCAAATATCTTCTATACTTCTGGACACTGGCCAAACGATTTGGATAAGAATCAGAATAGAGCTTAATCGCTATAATGAATATAACTTGACTACTCTGATAAAATAAGCTGTCCAAATTAATGGGAACAACCTTTGATAAAAGATGGGTCAGATCTCTACTATTGCACCATGCTGTAATTTGGCAATATAATTTGGAAAATAGTTGCATTGGAACTTCATCCCAATGATTCTATTTTTATTATGACTTATACTAATATATTTAGATATAAAGACGTCTAAAATATGCTCTATAACCAAAAACAGTCTTACAATAGCATGAAATTGTAACCAAAATGCAGTAAATAGACAATTCCTTCATTTATTCATCATTTTCATCTTTAAGGAAACCAACTTATTAAAGGTGAAACCAACTTATTAAAGGTGAAATCAGCCCCTTTAAATTGTCTGGTCTCTGCCGGCCATGGAGCTAACTGGCAAACCCTAATGTTTGTCCAGAGCTCGAATGTCTGTATAGGATGGCCCTAACTAGCGGCACACGCAGCCCGTGTTTTCTCACAACATTGCTTTCCGACCGACCGACGGTGGGCTAATGCAGCCAGGAGTATGAGGGAGAACACTGATGGGGGATTGGGGGGGGAGACAGAGAGAGAGAGAGAGAGAGAGAGAGAGAGGGGTGTACTACACTTATATGTGTTCAGGAAGACATACTGAGAGAATGAGCCAGATAGATAGAGACAGAGACAGGGACAGTGAGAGAAGGAGAGAAAGAGAGAGATAGAGAGACAGGAAGAGAAGGGGAGAGATATATATATAGAGAGAGAAAGACAGAGACAGAGACAGGTTATACAGAGAGAGTGAGAGAAGGAGAGAGAGGGGAAGAGAGGAGAAGAAAGAGAGAGAGAGTGTGTCCATCGATATATAGACAGAGAGAAAGCAAGAGAGAAAGATAGAGAGAAAATAACAGAGAGAACATACCCAATACAATAGGTATCAATAACAAACAAAAGCATAATAACAAGAAGAAGAAAATGAAGAGAGTAAGAAAAAGAGAGGGGAGCAAGAGAAATAAAGAGTTGGAGAGACAAAGAGATTGACCCAAAATATATAGATATTAGAGAATACAAATTACAATAATATCAGTATAAAAACCAGCCATTTTTAAATAAATATCATATAACAAGAAGGGGGAATGAAAGAGAAAGATAGAGAGTGTGTGTGCATGCAGAGAGACTATACAGTGTCAATACAAAGCATAAACAAAGCACATATAAACAAGAAACAAAAGTTTAGACAAGAATAGGGGAGAGAGTGAAAGGTAGAGAGTGAGAGAGAGTGAGAGAAAGAGAGACATCAAGAGAGATAAAGACATAGAGAAAGCAAAGAAATGGAACAAAATCATGGCACGTGGCGTGTGTTTGCACGAGCCGTACAGGGCTTTCACACTGACAACGGACGCTCAATATTTACTCACAGGCTTTTCGTTTATTCAGCACGTTGAAATGCTGGCCACTTTTTTTTCTTATTCATTCTATGCATCTCTCTCTCTCTCTCTCTCTCTGACTCACACTCACTACACATAGACACATATGCTTGAACCTAACACCATCTCTCCCTCTCTCTATCTCTCTCTCTTCATCCCATTCACTCTACACAAGAAACATATAATTGCACACTTCCAAAATGCCATATCTCATGGATTCTTTCGATTTAAACCTTTAAAAAAGTATATATATAATTGTGACAATACCATCCTCAATGAATTGCCTAGCTATCTTCACACAATTTACCTAAATCAGATGTAAGGTATTTTGTAAATGTACATGTCTTGCAACTTCAAAATTCTAGTTAACTTGTTAGTCCCATAGCTCCATAGTTCTTCTATTACCCCCCCCCCCTCCCCCATGTAAACCACAAATTTATTTCATAAATACTGCATTGCATGTTTCTCCTATTAATTTTGTACACTGCATACATGCATCATTCTAAGCATCTTAATTCTGAACTCCCTTCCTCTTCCTCTCTATCTCTTTCACTCACTCTCTCTCTCATCCATTCACTAATGTACACTGGCTGTGTGCATGCATTTAAGCATCTAAACTCACAACTCCCTTCCTCTTCCTCTCTCTCTCTCTTTCCCTTTCACTCTCTTTCCCTCTCTCTCTCTCTTTCTCATCCACATTCACCAAACAGGACTGTACCTTCTCTCCGCTAGATAGACTGTTTTCTTAGAGGGTATCCCGAAGAGAAACTTAATTCTATTTGCTCCTCCGAGCATGAAGTTAGAAGGCCGAAACCCCATCCAGCCTACATACTGCTTCTACCAAATGGGGATGACGTGCTCCATAGTATTTAGCTCCATGTCATGTATTGTCTGTATACGTTCAGGTGTTATGTACAAAGGGTATTAGTACAACACAAGTCGGTTTCAATGTTTCCTGTTTACATTTTGCCGTAATGTACTGTTCATGTAGGCCACATTTTGTGTACAGAAAGGTTTATGGAAATAAAAAGCATGGGAGAAAGATGGGACATACTGGAGCCAAAAGGGCACTAACTCTTTGTAAAATCATATAGTTAAAGATAAACTTTAGTACTGGTAATGCGATTGCATTGTGAAAGAAAAGGTGTGAAAGGATCAGAAAAGGTTGATCATCTAGCATCTAGCATCTGCAAGGTTCTGGAATCATCAAAATGATAAGAAATTTGGCCCATTCTTCGTAAAGTTACAAGCACTATACACAGAAAGATGTATATGGGACTACCCTATCTCTCTCACACGACCATGAGAGAAATAAATTTATCAAATATATGAATTAGTAGGCGGTTTCCCGGCAATTTTTTTATCATCATGTATTAGTCAAAACGTATTCTTTCACATGATTGGTAATGAGAGCTTCCATTTCATTTTTTGAAATTGGGGCGTTACCAATACTGGTCTTTACCTTTAACATCCTTCTAGCTTCAAGCATATAATAATGATAATAATAATAAGATATTTGTATATCGCAAATTGCAAATTGCCTCTAAGCGGTTTAGAAGAAAATAGCTGATAAGTAAAGGAAACAGAAATTGCATTACAAATTACATAGTGAGTGTGCATGTATAAGACTTGAATTGAAATTAAAAATTGACTTCAAGAAGAAATTGAAAAGGTACTAGCTAGTTAGGTCGATGTTTTATCTCTGGTAGAGGGGTAGGAGTAACCATAAGTTAGGATAATAGGAACAAAAGTGATAAGTATCTTGACAAAATGTTCACCCCTGTGAATGATGTAGACCTGTTTTATTTCATATGTTTATGGTCTACAAAATTATAATGAAACAGGTATGCATCTTTGTTGGGAAAATATCATGGGAATATACATTACTTCAATATTTGCTCAGTCTTTTCTTGTTTCTAAAGAATGATTAAAGATAAAGATCATGGGAGAAAGATTATTTGGGTAACTGCGTAGAATTGATGGAAAAATAAGAATTTTAGACTTATTCTCATCCATGACCGGCCATGCACCTAATTTGGTATTCTCTAATGTCAAAAGCCCGAGTAATAAAACAAATTCACATGAATTCAAATTTATGAAGATGGTGAAATGATATGATTGTTGATTTTCATCAACACATACAAGTATGGTTAGTCACTCATCCAATTTTGTCTTTCTTTGTAAATTGCTTTAAAACTCTAATCACATTCTTTTGCTTTGAACATAAATCTCCTTTTTTCTGTTCAATATTGATATTTGAATGACATATTCATAAAACTAAATCAGTATATATAAACATTAAACACTTCACAAATCTTTTAGCTAAATTGTAATTTTTACTTGGATACATTAATATTTTTCAAAATATGACAGAGTAAAGTCTTGAATATATGTGAATGGAAAGGAAGTGGAACTGAAATTACATCTCTACCAACACAAAATTGTGTTTTTTAATGTAAACATTGAAGTCAAAGCTAGTCAAAAGCACTCGTTCTCTTTTACAATTCCCTTCCTAACAGAAGTGTTACTTCCCAAACATAATAACCAATATATCTCTCATTCAATTTGTTTTGACATACTCAATTTGTATTGACAGAGCAGCGATTTGCTCAATTTTCTATTTCTCAGTATAGAATCCTCAAAAGTAATAGAAAAACTGTGAATGGATTTAATGCTTGAGAGATTTTATTCTATCAGTTAGTTGATGAAGCTAAATTTGTACACTTTTGTTGATTCATTCACGACTGTCCAGGGGTTACTAAAGGTCATTGCAGTGATAGTATAGGATGGGAAAATTTGTTCCAAAACAATGTTGATTTAAATTCCCTGCTAAAAATATATTCCCATACCCATTGAATTGTTGAAAAAGCATTGTTACATTCTGTGTTTGCTTTCTGTAATATTCACACAGTATGGATTTTATTTTATTCCTATCAAAATGGGTATTAATCATTCTTTAATATTCCTGTTTGCCAACCCAAAAGACAAAACCTGTAAAAAGAGATGCTGAGTTAGAGAGAGAGTGGTAGTGGTAGAGAAGGAGAAAGGGGGAGATACAGAGAGGGAGAAATACAGGGTGAGATAAAGGAGACATAAATAGAGGAGGAGATATATAGAGGGAGAGAGAGAGAGAGAGAGAGAGGGAATGAGAGATAAAAAATGACTAAAATGAAAAAATGAAAAAAATGAAAACATGGATAGAGAGAGAGAGAGAGAGACAAAGAGATAAAGGGGGAGACATAGAGAGATAAAGGGTGGAAAGAAAATAAGAAGGAGAGAGGGGATAGAAAAAATGAAAGGGAGAGAGAGAAAGGAGAGAGAGATATGGGAGACTTCGGATATTAAGAAGAAGAGAAAACACTCAAAAGACGTCCATCGTTAACCAAGGCAAGCGGTCGGAACTTAATGAATGTTAATTGTTTGCAATAGGAGACTACGGCAGCCATTTAATTAAAGAGCCCTAGCCTCGTATCCCCTTCCCCCATTCATAAATGCCTCATACTAGCTCCGCACAGTCCCACATGGGGTCTTTTCAGCTGGGTTTTTACATTGTGATCTTCGGGGCAGGTGCATGTGTATTATCTCTGGGACAATAGACGTGTCTGGCTACGGGGATGCCCATTCAAGAGACGTAGCAGGGTTTCTTTACTTAACTTCCTATACGGCTTATTGCAACGTAAAAAAGAGAGAATTTAATCTTGTTATCCCTACCCTACTGCATTAAATGAGGCTTATTTCAGCCCTGATGATGGTCACTTCAATAGAAAAATAGCAAAAGAAAAATTGCAGTCACAATAGCAAAATTTCACCATTTCGCATATAAACTGAAATTGCCATCATACATGTATATTTCTGCCAAGGCTGCATTAATAGGAATGGATATATTTACTGAGATGAGAAAAAGCTAAAACCCTTTGAAATTCCTATTCAGGCTGAAGAAATGTTGTGTTAAGAAATGTATGCTGATATTTTGAAAGGACATATCATTTCAAATAACTTACTTATAGTTATATTAATTAAAATTGATAATGAAAATGATATCATTTTGTAAGAGTTAAGTATTGTCCTCTGCAGGTTTGTAAAAATGTGATGTATTTTAGCATATTTCCAGAAATTCAGATAGGCCTACTGTTTAAAACTTGTTTCTGTTCAGTCTTACCATTCATAGTATGACCAAAATACTTCCCATTTTACTGTAATACTGATTACATTAGTGTAAGTGCTACCCAAATGATTCATTCTTCATTTCCCGAAATTACTTCAAACAATCCATAGAAATGTATTTATAAGCAATTGTTACTCGCAATTGTTCTTGTGGCACGCGATCCCAAGCACCATCATTAAATGACTACTATCCTTGCAGCTCGAAATAGAATTTTCATACAGGAATTCTCTACTTCCCCTACCAAAATATCAAAACGTATCAATGATGTTACATTGTCTATCAGCTAACAATTTCAATTACTGCTGGCGTTGTTCTTTGTTTCTTGAATTAAATTTTAAATCCTCACTTACAAAAAGACCATTGTGAGCTCCAAGTCCTAAAAAAGATCATTAATTATGGACTACAACCACCCCCCCCCATAACCACCACTACCACAAAACACAAAAGCTTGAATGCACGACCGAGCAATTACTCCTTTTTTAATAGTCTATTGACTAGAGTCTTGTAAAGGAGGATATCGTTTTGCGTGCATGAATGCCTGTCGAGTAATAGCTCATAATTATGACAAGGTCTCATCTTGCTCAGTATTTAGTAATTGGTGGCCGTATGAAAGGAAACATTGGCGAAGACAACCTTAAATGATTGATATTTTGATTGTTTCGTTAATTGAAAACGGTCAATTAAACATTTATTGATTATGAATAATTAATCAATCACTGTGGGATGTGTACATCAATAATTTATCGCCTGTTAAAATAGAAGTAACAATGAAATAATCAATTTTCCCTCTCGATCTACCCATCTCCCCATGCCCTTGCCCTCTCCCACTATTAAAAAAAGAATTGTTGTGTTATATCTGTTTCTCTTTCCTCTCTGATTCTCTCTCTCTCTTCTCTCTCTCTCTCGTTCTCCCTTCCTCTCTCTCTCTCCCTCCATCCCCCTCTCTCTCTCTCTCTCTCTCTCTCTCTCCCTATCTCTCCTCATCTCTCTCTTCATCTCTCCCTCCCTTTCTCTCCCAACTCACACTCTACAATCAAAAGGAATATTTATATCTTACACTCATTTAACAAAGATGAACCCAAATAAAGGGGCTGTATACAACTACACAAACCAATATTTTTCCTACAATAGTTTAACTTCCAAGTCTGAAAATGTCATTATAGAACCATGATGGCATGGACATTTTCAAGCATTTGGACTGGTGAAAAGCTATTTTAAAAACAGAAGGGAGAAAATCAAATATACAAGATGGCAACAAATAAAAAATTAAAATTAAAAAGCTGTTAGTATAGCCATGCAATATAAGCAGCCTTATTGTGTTAGTAAACCTGGCGTACCACTACATAAATGTTATTTAACCAATAACCCCATATGTACAAGCCTGTAACTTATGATGCAAATTATGGTGGTTAATAATAACTATGCTGTATGGTAGTGATAAATGATAATATAATGATGTTTAATGAAACAATCCTTCTGTACAGAGATAGAAAGGTGTTAAATAAATTGTGATTAAACACCCTTCTAGCTGCCAATTTGATAAATTTCAAGGATATTTCATTTCATTTTTGAAAACTGAATGAATTGAGCATGCTGATGGGTGATATATAGATGGTCCATGAACTGCCTGCGAGAAGGACGTAAGTGCGATGCAGTCACGCAAGGTACCAGGTAAAAGGTTGTAACAGCATTGGTGATGGCTGGGATGGTGCAGAAACGATAGCTGCTGCACCGCGAACGTCCTTTTGCCTGGTACCTTGGAGGGGATTGCAGAGAACTTACGCCCTTCTGCCGGCAACTGGAGGATGATGATGAAGTATTGCTAGATTTGGTACTCACACTTAATGGTCTGAGCTATTTGAGATCCGGCCATAGACGAGCCTATAGGTTTGGGGGGAGAACAATAGCGAAATGAGCAATTTTTGAGCTTTTTTAACAAGGAATTATTCTAGAAAAAACATAAAGTCACTGTGTATGTTCGATGATCATGATGCCATGCAAAAGTAAATTGATGAGCCTATAATGATGGGAAAAGAAAACATTGAATGAGAAAAAACATGCTTCAGAAAGGGAATATAGTCAAACCTGTTTGGGCAACCACCTGTATAGAAAAACCACCTGTCTATAAAGACCACAGTTTTTCTTACTGATTTTCATGCCTCTGTTCATTTCTCAGGTTGTACACTGTATTCCAATTGATAATGGCATGAATAGACTACATCTTTAATGAAATACAGTTGATATATCACTTTAAGATGGAGAAGAAGAGGAACAGACATGGAGTGCCCTGGTCCATCACATTTCTGGGGCTTAGCTCGGTTGCTAGCGACACTCATCCCATAATCATTAGGCATGTCCTCATCAGCTCGAGATTGCCATGCAAATAGCCCGCTATTTCTCATTTGAGAAATTAGCCCGATCCCGAAATAGCGGGCTATTTGGCAGGTGAAGACGAAAATAGCAGGGGAATTTGCTCGGGAAATCATCCAAAGATATCTTGGGCTCGAGTATTGAGTTTTGAGCTGATGAAAACAAGATTTGTAACTAATTCAGGCTTATTTCCCGAATCAGAAATAGCGGGCTATTTGGCAAACTTGAGCTGATGAGGACAGGCCCTATTCCCCCACTCAACCTGTGGAGGGTTTAAATATGGCGACTCAATCGTCACCAGGCCATCAGATACGTTCCTACCTCCTTACCACAGTGCATAGGCCAATTAGCTTAATTAGAGAATTGAGCAGTTTCACCTAAATTCTAGGACACAAGAGTCTACATTGTAATTTGGATGTAGCATAAGTATTAAGTTGAGCTTTTCACTATTTAACCCATCGCATATATTAACAGGATGGTCCCTGTGTTAAACCTATGGAAATGAGTGAAATCAGTAGTGAATGGCTTTATATTGCATGTCTTAAGTCTCTCACTCGTTTACAAAAGTACAAAGCTCATGTTCATAATGCTTCGTTTACTCATATACACATACATTTCTTTTAATGAAATTCGAAATTAAATGTTCAATACTTGTAAAGTATATTCTAGTGTGTAGCTATATCGTAGTTCAATATTGTAATAAGTAATGCTAAAAATGGAATGCAACCAAGAGCTAGGAAAGCTTTCCTCAAAAGAACAGAACTTAGTTTAAAATGTTTATACTAATCAGATGAGAAATGTTGACAAACAGGTATAAGTTTGGACTTGTTGGAAATACATAGCTATAGACTGGACATTAGCATAATATCAAGTTTAATATCAATGTACTTTAAACTTCTAGGCTTATATTCATATTCCTTAAAAGTGCATTGTAGTCTTCTACTAAAAATGTAGTGTTCATTAAGTTAAAATAGACCTTGTAAGGGTGAGGTATAAGGGTGAGGTATGAGAGAAGATGAAACGTTAGGAGACTATGATTAAGAAATGCTCCAGCATGCGACTGATGGGGAATACGTTTAAAGGTAGAATGTACATAAATGATAATAATTGGGGTCATGCTTCGACTGGGGAGGCAAACAGAGAGTCGCTAAACACAGACCGCCCAAAATTAGCGTGTTTGGTGGTTCCCCATGCACGGCATACAGAAACGTGTGGACGAAAGGACGCGGGCAGAATTTGCGACGAGCAAACTCTCGAAGGATGCCAGCAGTATGGGGTATTGCTTGCTAAGCGTAGTCTGTACCAACAGGCCCTTTTTAATCAGAATACAGTACATCGTGTGGCGATATGTTAGGCAAAGCTCTAATAGAGCAAAATTCTATGAGGATGCCTGCAGCATGGCATATTTCTAACTGAGCATAGTCTATAAGAACAGACCTGTTTTTATTTCATCTAAAAAAGTCAGAATGCGGAATAGTATTTGGTGATAGGTCAGGCAAATGCTTTCTGAGCAAACTCTCACAGGATGTCCAAACTAAGCTAAGGGTAGTCTATATCTAGCGACCTTTTTAATCACACCTCAAAAGTAAGAAGGCAGTATATCATATGGTGATATGTCAGGTAAGCTTACAAAGCAAGCTCTCAGTAGGCATGTAGCTTACTACGGCCACTAAGAAATGACAAACCACTTTAATCGCTTCTCCAAAGTGAGAAAACACTGGTTCACATGGTGATGGTACGCAAACCACTGAAAGATTATCATCATACCAACTACAACACTGTAGAGATCTTTGAAAAAACATCTGGGCAAACATGCAGATCACAATGCATTTCATTTTTTTTCAGTTTGAGAATATCATCGAAAAGTCATCTCAGTGTCAAGCACAATTTTGTCAACCATTTACGGCAAAACCTTGAAAAACCTTCTTCAAAAAGGTCATATAGATGAGACTACACAGGCTGGGTCTAGGGATAAAGCATATTTGCTCCCATTTTTTTGGCCTTATGGTGAGGAAGGTACCAAGATAGAAATAGTAGGTAAATGAATTGATTTCCCGGCGCCCGCTGACTTAAAGGAAGCGTTTCTCCAACAGAATGCGTTTCGGTGGCAATATTCATATTTAATGACAGAAATGATTCTCTTAGAAACCATTTCCTTTCACCTTATTTTATTGTGTTTCTTTACAACAAGCATGGTTTTTCTTTTTCAATTTCACCTTGAATCTAAGTACACTGTAGTACTATTTTATTATTTTGAAATACTCTCAATTTCTAAAGTTTGATTTAAAGCCAATTTACGATATCTCTCTCTCTCTTTCTATCTCTCATTTGCTATTTCAAAACAGTACATTTCATTCTTAGATCTTCATCTTGCTCTCTTTTCCCCATGCCCTCCTCCTCTCTCGCTCTCTCTCTCTCTCTCTCTTCTCTAACTTCATCATCCCCCTCTCCATCCTCTCTACCAATCATCCTTCTCCCTACCCCTCCCTCCCTACCACCTCCCCCCATTCTCCAGGCTGCCCATGCATAGCTGCCTACTCAGCTAGAAAATGTCCACCCAGGACGCATCGCAGTTTACGCTCACTGGCCCATGCAAACTAAATTCCACGGCACCCAACGACGACGGAGCAAAAGTACCAAACCATCAACGAACACAGAGGCCATTTTTTCCCCTTGTCTTCGAATCAGCATGGCCGCGTGGCTAGCGACGTTAATTATAGGCCTGGTTTTCTAAAATGCAACATATTACATGGTTAGCTGTGCATGTAATGTCGCTTATCGTTGCGAGTGGAAAGAATTTGATTTTTTTTTTAATGTCGTGAGGATAAAAAGAGCAAAATAGGACCACTTTTATTTGATGGAAAGAAATGAAATAAAGATGTTGTTTCCCCAAGATCATATTCTGCCTACCGGTATTTATTTTCTTATTCTAAGAAAACACATGACTTTCAAGATTAACTATTAACAATGAATGTATTGAGTATTATTCATAGTTGCATGATAAAATCCACAAATAATAATTTATCATCTTTAATCGTCATTTTCTAGAATTGTTTATTATACTGATCTGGCGTAACTGATCACTTTTCACATTTCTATTGACTTATATCTAAGAAGTCAGTACGAGTTGCTACATTCAGACAGGGATCCTCATCTGAATTACATTGATAATCCTACATTGTATCTATATGATTGTACAGAGCCAGATATTATTTGGTCCTTTTTCTATTACATTTCATATTTTCTTCTCCCTAGAGAAAGAAATGTCTTTTGTATAACCTGTCTAGAAAGGCTACCTGTCTACAGTGGCCACTTTTTCTGTTTCCCTTAGATGACCTTAATAGACAAATTTGACTGAATTTAATAAATCAGGTCTAGACGGAAAACAAGTCATAAGGAATAAGCCCACATCATTATTGTTCAAGCTTCTAAACAGAAGCTACATGTAAATAGCTGTAGGCTAAAGCTTACATAATACGCTTTGTATAAGGAGAAGCTATATGATTTATACAACCAAAGATTGAAATAATAATCATGCCATGATATGCATAATTTCTCAAATGAATAATCCTACCATCTTCAAACCAAAGCAAAACAAACCTGTCCACCATCTAACAAGGTTATAATCTCGTGGTCAAAAATTTGTGGTTTTAGGTACAATATCCCCTCCTAAATCTCATTAAATTTTACGAAGCCCCCTCACGGTCCCTGACAGGCCAGGCTCCTTAATCGAATCAGTTTGGTCCAAATTTGAAATGAAAACAAACTGCTATCTTATACAGATGTTGACACAGGATAATCATCCCTACATATACCTTATGTTGTTATGAAGGCATATATGTATATAGTCCTGCGGGCAAATTGTGAGTGTGGGTAATGTACAGTGTATACCTACATGTATCCCAAACTACCCTAAGAACAGTCAAGAATATCAGTAAAGCTACATTTGTGATTTCATCTTCTTTTTCCTATTATTATAAATAAGTACTACATGTAAATGATAAAAGTTCATTTTAAAAGTGCACAAGAAATGGAACATTATCCCTTTAAATGTAATTATTTCTTGTACAGTTCCATTAAGATAAGCATGTTAATGTTTTATTTGTCCTAAGATTATGTCAAGAAAAATGTTAATCTAGAGTAATATGTTCTAGTTTTACATATTTTAGACCTTTGACAATAATCTAACACTTTGAAATTTTGCAAAGCTATATTTGATTCAGGCTAATACAGTGAATAAAGACCGCTCAAGGGAGACAACAAAAGCAGTGTATTCACAGGTGGTCCTTCTATACAGGTGGTTGCTAAACCACGTTTGACTATACAGTAGTTGATATAGCCAACAATGACAGTATCCTGACTGAATGGAGGGACTTTTCTGAAAGTTGTATATATCCCCTCTCATGCACTACCAGTATATGATACTTGCACTGTTCCAATACAACCAAATTTCATTTGATAGGTAATTAATTATCTCTCTAATTTGCTCGTGTCACTCAGACACTGTCTACAGTAGCTAGCCCGGGCCGGCAGCGACGGATCGTATTTCTCGCGAAAATAGCGCTGGTCTTTGAGAACGGCGAACGAATCTGGGTATCTGCTGTCATCAAATTTATGCCGCGATGGCAAATTGGGCTAATTTGATCTAAGGGAAACGGTCAAAGATTAAGTGTGGTGCTGTCGAGACGTGGAAGGGACGAAAGAAAAGGATGAAGGGTAGAGGGGGAAATGGAGAAGAAAGAAGGAGAAATAAAGCAGGTGATCGGGAGATGAGGTGGTATCAAGGAAAAGATGAAAGAAAGGAAGGAGGATTTTAGAATAGGTAGATAAAGATATAAGAAGATGATCTACTTTTGGAAAGAGGTGAAAAGAAACGTACAGGTAGAAAAAGCTAGAAGATAATTTAGCAAGGTAATGCAAATGGGAAGAAATAAATACAATAGCAGAATAAGGAGATGACATTAATTCCTAATTGAAAGATTTATGATTAAAAGGAAGAAGTATTACTTTTAATTATCTGAATTGATGAAAAGATGGAAGGATAGAAAAAAGAAAATTCAGAAAATAAACTAAATGCAGGTGATGATAAGATACATGTACTGACAGATATAAACAAGATATTTCAAACCTGTAAATCTCCTAAATAGAATGATTAATACATGCTTTAATAAACGAATCCTATAAGTGTGATTTTCCCATGAGCTCATTTTTGAAGGACAGTTTCCTTTACTCCACTTGATAGATCTCAATATAATGGCCAAATGACCTGACAGAAATTAGACCAAATATCATTTATCCTCGTTATTGTAGCAGTGTCAACTACATTGTAAGGGCTTGAAATAGTGTAATCATGATTGAAATATAGGGGCTAGTTTCAGTCTGCTTCACAACTCCCATCTCATTTATTGGATGACCTACAAATGTATATGAGATGAAATACGTCCACTGATCTGCTATTAAACAGCCGAACATCAATTCAGCGCCTGACTGATTGGGGTTAAAACCCCCCAAAACATACACACTCGATCAAACAGAAGAAATAGAAGCTTTAAAGTATAATTACCCGCGATATAAATCTACAACGCCGCTGGCTAAACAAGCCAGAGTCATTCCCCCATAGCGGAACACGCCGATAACAACAATAAATCAGTTTCTAAAACCGCCTTTCGCCTCGAAGAATAATATTAACTCAACAAAGTGATTGTTGATGTCTGGATTGCTTTCGAATTGACGGCATTTGCTGTCGATTGTAACAAGCGTGATAGAGATTAGACGCACAATGAGAAAGGGTCGTTTTCCCACCACAGAGTGGTGAAAAATTCATGTTTTGTTGTTCGCCCTTTGATCTGGTCATGAATGAATGATCGGAGTTAGTTACAAACTGGGCTAAGTTGACACTGCAACGCTTAAAGGTAAAGACCAGTAATGGTCATGCGATTGCATTGTGAAAGAAACGTTGTGGAATCGATCAGAAAAGGTTGATCATCTAGCATCTAGCATCTGCAAGGTTCTGGAATCATCAAAATGATAAGAAATTTGGCTCATTCTTCGTAAAGTTACAAGCACTATACACAGAAAGATGTATATGGGACTACCCTATCTCTCTCACCAGACCATGAGAGAAATAAATTTACCAAATATATGAATTAGTAGGCGGTTTCCTGGCAAATTTTTTATCATCATGTATTAGTCAAAACATATTCTTTCACATGATTGGTAATGAGAGCTTCCATTTCATTTTTTGAAATTGGGGCGTTGCCAATACTGGTCTTTACCTTTAAGGGGACAAATAGACCGTCACATTAATCATTGTATGGTTTGTGTCTGCTGGGACTATTTTGAGCACTATTAGCGCTCTTTAGTCAACCAAAAAATCACTGTCTATCAGTCCTGATTTTTGAAAATCATGTCACTGAAAATTACACACGTGTCTTTATACTGTAGTAAACTAATCTACTTTCAATCTAAACTAATTGAGGTCTTGGTTAATGCAAAATGAAGTCCCTGAAATACTGAAAGTTAACAAAGTTCTTCCTTTTGCACAATTGAACTTTGTATTTCAATCATCTTATAAGAGAGAATCATTAAAATTACGAGGCAAAATGAGGATGATGATGATGATGATGATGAAAAGATCATAATGATGATGGTGATGATAATGATAATGAGAACAAGATGATGATGATGAAGATGATGATGATGAAGATGGTGATGATGAAGATGATGATGATGAAAAAAATCATAATGATGATGTGGATGATGATGGTGATGATAAGAACAATATGATAAAGATGATGATGATGAAAATGATGTGAAGATGATGTTATGATGATGATACTTATGATGACCAACATGGTAATAATGATGATGATGATAATGGTGGTGGGGATGATTGTGGTTTTTGGTGGTAATACTAATAATATTGTGACAATGATGAGGATGATGATGATGATATTTGTGATGAAAAATATATTCATAATGATAGTCCAGATTTGAAGTATAAAGCTACTGACCCAGCCCCCAACCCTATGGACCACATCACATCCCCGTCATCCATCCAAGGAACTATTGAGTTTACCCCGGTAATAAGTGGGTTAATTGCAATCTGAGCTCTCTCTGCTTTCAGAAGCACAGTTTGGGAGTTCCTCTGGTGTACTGGCCACTTCCTCCCCCTCTACCTCCCCCTCACGTTCTATCGTTAAAGGGATAGTTCAGTTCCGATGAAGACAAGGAAAAAATGCAACCTCTCTGATTAATTTCAAGTCAGTTTGGAAGGATAGCATAGTAGAAATGTCCCCTGAATAAGGATCACTCTTAAAATGCCTCATGCCTGAAATATTCAAAAATATGACAAGATTTGACTGAAGGTTTGGAATACACTTTCATGCTACAACAATTTGTAGTCCCACATACACATTTCTATGTACAGAGCATGTGGCTCTTAGCAAGACTGAGCTAATTTCTTTTAATAATTTGATAATCTACAAGAAATAGAAAGCTTACCAATGAATATCAACCTTTCTCTGAACTCAAGTTTCTCTTTAAGTTAAGGCAAGATTGAGTGAGTGTCGGTGCATATACAGAGATAGACACACAGGGGGAAACACTGCTTCCATTGACCAAGTCTGCAAGAAAATGCTTACGCATCACCAGAGGGCATCGCTTAGGGCTAGTCTTGGGCCTCAGGATCTTGAAAGACCAATCATTGCAACAACCTGCATTTTAGTACCTGATTCACATTACATTACATGGACACCTGGAACAACTGTAATATATGTAAGTTCTGAGATCTTAGGTAAGGTGTAAAGAACTTTACCTAGCTGTTGACAGAAAATATGGTGTTGAGTACAACCTATATGAAAAAGAAGTATTCAGAAGTTGTAGTACCTTCAAGATATTAGTAAGATCTTGAAAGCACAGGGTGGCACTCAAGCAAAAAATGCATGTATCATTGACATGTACAGAAACTTGAATGAAACTAGCTCCACCAAAATTCTCCACCCCACCTTTTCTCCAAGGGAAACTCATTAACAATAACCATGTTCCTACCTCCTGACTTTGAATTTGGCCCCAACGCTTTACCCAACCCAAACATAGTCCTCTAAATGAACCCTATACCTAACCCTATAACCCAAAACCTAACCCTATAACCCAAAACCTAACTCTATATCCCTAACCCTACACCTACATGTGCCACCCTACAACCAAACCACATCTACAATTTAGTCCACCTTATATCCGCACCTCCATTTAAAACTCAGACAAGTATTTTGGAGGACCAATCAACCTAGAGCCAAGTAACCCTTATCTAAACTTAATTGCAACTATTGCCCAATCTTTCATTTTGACAATATAAAGCCTCCAGCAATAATGTTGCCATAGAAAATGACAGATCACGATGCACTGTGCATTACTATAACCCAAGTCAACCTTATGAGATGTCTTACATGTATGTGAAACCCTTCAATTAACCAACCCTTATCTGAAACTCAATTGCGACTATTCCCCAATCTTTCCTTTTGACAAAATAAAGCTGGCAGCAATGATGTTGCCATAGAAAATGTCAGATGCACTGTGCATTACTATAACTGAAATCAGCCTTACTAGATACATACATGTCTTCGCCTCTTAGGGCAATGCCTTGAAGCAGAGAGAAGGGGCTGGGGAGCGAGACTAGCAGCGTTGGCTGGCGTTTAACTCCTGCTACCGTGGCAGGGCAGGAGGAAACAATACGGTGTGCGTTTGCGCCGCTGACTTGATTAAATTACCCCGTCCATTCGCTTTAATTGATGTGATTAAACAAGCCCGGGAGCTAGAGCCCGCTAGAGAAGGAGGAGAAGAGACAGTCATGCGCTGCGGGCATCTCTCCCGCGGGGCACCCCTCCAGCATACCTCCATGCGTAGTGCCATGCAGGGGCGAGGTGGGGGTGGTGTACATGCACTCGCATATTGCAAGCTTTATCAGTTGAGGTCTCTATCTTTCATCTTCGGTTAATAGTTTATCACTATCTGTTTGAGATCAAAGACACTTAAACAATCCTTATGTGGATGTATTGATACACATTACATCTCGTACAGAAGAATAGTATTCATTACGACCCTCTAATGTTCATTCATGTATATTGCTTGTAAAGATATATTAATCAAATACTACATGTACATGGTTAAATCAATCTTGTTACATCCTCCATTGCCACTTAATAGTTTACCAATATCTGTTTGCAATTAAAGACACTTAAACAAGCATTGTGTGGGTGAATTGATACTGATAGACATTACATCTTGTCTACAGAAAAATAGTATTCATTAAGACCCTCTAACAATCATGATTCTATATTGGTTGCATAGATATGGTAATCAAATACTACATGCTTAAATCAATCTTGCTATATCTTCCATTGTCACTTAATAGTTTACCAATATCTGTTTGCAATCAAAGACACTTAAACAAGCATTTGTGGATGAATTGATAGACATTTCATCTTGTACAGAAGAATAGTATTGATTACGACCCTCTAACAATCATGATTCTATATTGCTTGTAAAGATATATTAATCATATAATACATGCTTAAATCAATGTTGCTATATCCTCCATTGCCACTTAATAGTTTATCAATATCTGTTTGCAACCTAAGACACCTTAAACAAGCATATGTTGATGAGCCAATTGATTTTACAATGATAATACCATTATAGACATATGGTATTGATGATATAATGATCACCTGTCATCAATTAAATCATTACATAATCATCTCCAAGATGTAGTAATAATATGTTCTACAAATTATACTGATAACAATAATGAGACTCCTATATAAGAAATCCTTATCAGATCAATTAATATAAAATAATTATAGCGCTATGTTCATATCGATGACAAGAACCATATATGCAATGGTAATATTCACTTATATGGGGGCGATTCTCGGTTCTTATACATGGGGAGATTTCAGGGGGATTCATTAAACAAAAGGAGGGAATTACCAGACCACCTGTTTAAACGAGTTAACTAAATCTCTAGTTCTGTCCTGCCTACTTCTACTCAAGATATGAAAACACTGATTTCAAACAGGGTCATATTGACATCAATGTTTCAAAGCATAAGCTTCTAGTGCATTGTTTAGATGCCTATGCATCTACAAGAATTGAAAGAAAAATGGCAAAATGGGTGTAAAGAGTCACCGTTTTTCATTTAGTATCCAAGAACGTATACAGGTACATTGTACATGCGATTGCACTATAGACATGTCCTTACATGTAAGTAAATGTTACTAAAAGAAGAATCTACCTTTAAAGCTTAATAGACACATGATGCACACAGGCATCCAGGATAGTGTTTAGATGCCTGTGCATCTATTTGCATTTATTGGGGCCGAGATTCACTTACAAGCACGTGGTCAGCGGTTATTCTCCCCTTCATGCGAAAGGCCCGATATCTTTCTTAGTCATTATTCCATACGGTGGAATTGGCGCGGAAAGGACAGTGTGGTGTGTTTCAAAGTCAGGAATCTATGGTCTATTGGAGGTACAATTTATTCAAATTAAACACCTCTTGGAGACAAATTTGCCGTTCATTTCTTCTGGCCACTTGCTTGATTCACAGTTTCTTTTTCACACTTGTATTCCTCTGAACTTCAGTTGTGCTTTGAAGCCCCCCCCCCCCCCCCCTATACGTTCTGCCCCTCTCGCCCAATGCACTTTACTTGTGTATAATTTCTTCTCACCCCACCCCCTTCCCATCACAATATCCAATTTCCCTCTCTCTCTCACACACACACTTTCTTCCTCTCTCTCTCCCGCTATCTTTCCATCCCTCCCTCTCCCTCCCTCCTTCACTCTCTCTTTTTATCTTGCACTCCCTCTCTCTTCCACTAAATCTCTCTCTCTGTTAAATGTATCCCCCATCTACCCATCTATGCAGCACAGCTACTACTATTTTCATTTTCTCCTTCCTCTAACAGTTATTCAATCAGTACTACTTTATCCATCTTGTTTTAAGTATGCATATAAACAAAGAATGGATGGTAAAAGTTAACAAACCTCCTAGTTCTGTATCTATAAAGAGATGTGTAGTGTACATCATAGAGGACCTTTGGCTGATCTTCCCATCCAAAGGACAGTGCAATTGAGAAAAGGAGATTGATCTACAGATCTGTCAAATATTTCACAGAATTGGGCGACATAATATTAATGCGTTTACCTAGAGAGTAGAAGCTAAGAATTTATTAATCAAAGAGGATCTATTCATTGCAAATTATATATTCAATTAGTCTACTACTATCTTTCTTTATTTCAATATCGCTATCTTAATTTCCTTGTAATAAATTCCAACCCAACCTTTTCAAGCCCTTTGCTCTCTTGTGACTATTCCTCGCATTATTTGGAGTAATTTGATAATTCGCTTTAACGAGAATCCCTCCTAGAAACCTGAAATCTCAACTCACCAATCCGTACTTGCAATGGCATGCGTGGGACTACAGAATATTCAGCCTGTTAATTAACTAGGTAAATACTCCACTTGTCGGTCGCACCGGCGTGCCGAATTTAATAACAAGCGTAGTCTAGAAACACAATTATTTGACGGTCTTCCCCCATGTTGTACGCATTGTTCAAGCATGTACGAGAGACTCTGTCATGTATGAAACGTGTCTTGGGCAATTCTCGTACGCTATACAACAGAAAGTGATTGTATGTCGTGTACAGCATGGTCCTGAAGTACATGTCGATCACATTTGGACATGTGATTTTTGTATTATCATACATGTGAGCTATTAAAGTTTTCCATAAGTCAAGTATTATTAATCATATTGTAGACCTACTTATTAATTCCTTTATACTTTTGTTAAAAGAGTGAATGTATTCTCACATCCTTTTCAAAACATGAATGCATTAATGTTAACTTAAAGAAGAGAAGATTAGAAGAGTTTATGTACAAATGAATGAAATGTACAATGCCATTCGATTCAAAAAATTACAGTAGAGTTGCTATTTTAACAGGGGGTAATACATGTATGCACACCAGACCTGCATTGCTGCATTTGATTGAAAAAATCTCTGAAATATGGGCTACAATCAAAAGAAAAGGATTATATCTCAAAAAGAAAAATGAATAAATTTCCCCCATTTAGCATAAATTTTGCTTTATACACTGTACAAAGCATCAAAATAACAAAAATTAATCATATCTCTTGGGATAGACCCCTTTGTAAACACACATCCATACTGCAAAGGCCTGGCATAAATCTGTACACTGTGGTTGATGCATGAAGAGGTCCAATAAATAAACCCCATAATTGTATTACGTCAAAAACCAATTGAATTATAGTGGCAACATATCATGCTATGCAAAGATCCATTGCCCTCTTGCCTCATTTGCATAGATGCATGTGCTACCATCACATAAGTACATCATCTCATGATTTTACAATATGATGATAAAACTAAATTTCTAATTAATGGTAGATAATATTAATCATTATCATGAAGATATAATCAACTAAATAATAATTACAAAACAGCTAATGAAAATAAAACATTACAAAGGGTGTCCATTTTGTAAATTGATAGGAGTGAATCCATGGATTTAGGGGTCTTCAAAAAGTTCAAATTAATAATACTTACTGATTTACAAGGAATATGGTATCACTCACTACTCACTACATATCAAACAATATCAAGTAAGTGATAAAATGACTTGAAAATCATTGCGCTTGCATGTTAAATGCTGAATGTCAAAATATATGAGAAGAGACATAATGTACGATGTAGGCCTACAGTACGTGTATCTATTAGTGGTATTTATATCTATTTAAAAAAATAGATTTTATTTTATTTCTTTAAATCAGAATAGTTGTTTGGAGTGGTTGGCTGATGAGTGATTTTAACTTTACTACAGCATCAAAGAACTGCTTGAAATGTACTGTTTAATCAATTATAAGAAAAGACTTTAATTAAAACTTCCAGATATTCATGTCTTTCAACGATTGATAATTTCTGTACCAAAATGATCTAAAAATGAGCTGTGCACCCCAATTGAAAAGTCTGTCACATGGAATATAATCTAACAAATGTTTGATTTGCATCAAATTTAACAAAAGGTCTTATGTTTCTATAGCAAATAAATACAATTCAATTCAATTCAGTGTCTTTTTTTGTCCAATGTACAAGGGTGTACATTAAACATGGATATTTTGCTAACATGTGAAATAAAGGCGAGGGAAGGAGGGGAGATCAGACATAGTTTGCAATGAACAGAAATATGATACAAAATATGGATACATTTTGGTGAAGGCAAAGTAGCATTTATTTTTCTTTGGTTATGGCTTCAAAAAAAGAAAGATTCATAAAGGATAAGATTTATTTCTGAGATTGCTAAGTTTAATCCCATGCACCAGGAGTTAATGAATAAGATGTCTTTTTACAACATCTTTGAATGTAATAACATGATCATTATTAGGCTGAAATTTGATTGAGAAGGAATTAAATGGCATATATAATTAATAGGCATATATTTAAAAGGAAATCAAAGAAATATTTGCAGTAATTATCAAACATTCTAGGCTATATGGAATTGAAATTTTATTAGGTATAATTAATTTTAAAACTATTTTTCAAAAAGGAATAAAGATGAAGAGAGTGAAGAGAATTGACGTAATTATTAAAAAGCAATTGCTATTTCTAATACATTTGAATGATGTACAAATATTTTCCACACAATTACATGTAGTTCACGTATTTTATCTTTTGTCTGATATCCACATTATTAAATGCAGACAGTGAATATAAGTTTGAATGTATGGTAATGCTTGAAACAATGTTCTGCTCATCCAAAATATGAATGCCTTCCTCAGTATCTGATAACCTATGATAACGTGGATAAGGTCACGGAAGACTTTCTACTCCCAAAATGAAAGCCATTCATGCTGTGATGAACGAAAAGTTGACAGAAAACAAGCAATAAAGGACTGGACTTATTGGCACAGTTGCGTAACTTCTATGTACAAAGCCAACACTACGAGACACATAATTAACGTATGAATAGTCAAATTAGTCCCCCTCATGGCCAAGCGCCGGAGAAACAATATTGGTTCGAGAATGCCGTACGCCGAAGCGAGAGTGAAGGAAAAAAAGCGGGCCTGAGCGCGAAGCGAGCGGAGAAGGAACGGGGGAAGCGTATCTTGATAGCTCGCTCAGGAGTGTCTTTTTGTCTCGACGGATGTGTAATTAATTTCCCGTCTTTTATGAATTTGGTTTTATTATTCTAAAGCGTGACTTGTTTTTCTTGGATAGTTAGATTGGAGAAAAGAGTCCACTCGATTTTTAAAGACTGTGCAGAAATTGATAATTGAAGAGAAATAGTAACTCTATACGACTTTGAATATGCATCTCAATTTAATTATACAACAACCTACATTTAATTCTGAAAAAAAGTTAGTCGTCTGATATTTAAATGCACAATGTTTTTTATTTTTATTTATAAGACTTCAATGTTAATTATAATTATCCATCATGAGAAAATATAATGAAACTATTTCGATCTTTAACCATGCTATTACATATTTATGTAAAGCAAAATCAGACATTTTTAATAAGATGATAATTAAATTTACAGTGTAGGAAAATTTGAATGAGATTGTACAGATTTGCGGTTTGTTGCCTTGGTAACCGTTACTATATTGAAACTATTCATAGGCCTTCTGAAGTCGAACATGCCGATGAATAAAGACTAGTTCATTGCATTATTGAAAAGGTAATAGGTGTAAATAACCGACTTACAAGCATAAAAGTTTGTTCATCCGTACAGCCGAATTAATATATTCATTGTAAACTCGTGAAAAGTACCATCAGAATGAATGTAATTGAAATGAGTTTTGAGAACAAGAGCATTTCGTTTGTTTAAAGACAAAAACAGCTATGAATTAATATATATCAGTTTTTAACAAGATTCAAGTTAAATGTAGTTTACTTCAGAATGATAAAGAATATTCTCCAATTGAAATTAATAAAAAGATGAAGCCAAGAAAAATTATACCGTCGGCACAAGTTCTGTGTCATAGCGATTACAAGGCACAAAACGCGACGAAGAAACGGAAAATAAAGCACTTGTCGAACACGCGCTTTGCGTAAACTCTGCCTCGAAGCTATAATAAAATTAACGCGATTAAAGAAAAACAGTTCTTAATTTTGCCTCACTCGCGGCAAAATTCAATCAGCGACGGCGAGTTTTGATTTATGACAATCCTACGAACGCAGGCCAGTGACTTGCCACCGCTACTACAAGTACTAGTGTATAAAAACTCTAAACCTGACGAGCAATGCAAAATGTAAACAGAAATTATAGATTGATAAAGATTTTAGCAATAAATCGAAACGCGCTGTACAAGTTTCGGAAGTTTAGAACACGCGCCCATAAGAAAGGGGAAAAAACGCAGCGGCGAAGAGGGAAAATTGATTTCAGATTTCTGTCAAAATCGGATCGATTCCAGGGGAATTTTCTTTTTTTAAAGACACTGGATTGACTCTTTATTAAGACATAAAATCATTGACCGGCTTTGTGGCAAAGTTCAAGCGCAATATTTACAAGCATGATGTTTATTTTTGTTTGGGGAGTCTGGAATTTGTCTCTCTCCTTGCCGACATTTTTAAGAGGTCATGATTGTTGATGTAATGTGATAAGTAAATAGTGCTTTTGTGCCGCGGCAGTTTTCGGAAGAAACTCAAGAAAGTTTGCTATCTTCCCAAGATAAGTAATATCATTGATTGCTACAAATCTGCATCAAATTAAGATATACAGGCCTATAAAGACTTTGATAGATATATGAGAATGTAGCTATTTGTTGACAGATTCCACTAATTGACTAAGAGAGAAATGCAAAAATATTCAAATTTGTTGAAATGTCTTTTACACCTCTCAGGTCGAGATACATTTCTTAAAACATAATAAACAACAATCTAAAATATGTTAACAAGAATTAACATGACAAAATAATGAGACATCTCAGATACAGGGAAAACACATTCTGTACAGACTGTAGTTAAAGATATTTTAAAGATAATGTTTGAGTTAACATGGGATTGAGATTATTACTTTTCAAAAAACTTACTTTTTCGGAATGAAATCAAAATTGGGTATAGCAATTTTTCTGGGGGAGGGGGGGGGGTTAGTTAGTTGTGATTAAGTGGTCAACGTTAATATTGAAGTACAGTGTTAGAAGAATAAGTTTAATGCAAATGTTTTAAAGGTGTGTCTTTGACTGACTTACCAGCTAATCTAAGAGCAGACATTCTCTGGAACTCGGGTTCTTGAAGCCATTTCCACATTCTCCTGAAAGTCTCCCTTCCACTCTTTAGCTTACTCCATGGTTTGGGGTTCCTCAGCAGGTCGGAGAGAGTTCCTTGAGACCGGCACAGGACCCTTTGTGCAAACACCGCTTGCGGTATACTGTATCTTTTGAGTTCACTTGTCACCCTGGCTGCGATTTCTTTCGTGTTGATCTCCTCGCCAGCTTGCCCGCCGTCTCTCGACGAAACGGACCCTCTCTCGCCGCCGCGGCTTCCCGGTGGTGGGATCGAAGGCGAAGGAGCGTGATGGGGGTGTCCTGATAGACCATTTAGGACCATCGGGGCTGTAAGACCAGTTCTTTGGGGGTGATGATGGGCGAAACCTCGCATATGTTGGGCGTTGTGTGTGAATTGGTCGTAGCCGTTCATGGAGGCTGCGTACCGGGGTTCACTCGGCGAACAGGTGCCGTGATGGGGGCTACCATACCCAGCCATCGCTTGGTGGTGGCCGTATCCGTTCAACATGGAATTGGCAGCCATTGATCCAGCCATTGATCCAGCCATTGATCCCCCGACCCCAACCCCCATTCCCATGTTCATACCTCCAAGTTTATCATAGTTATTCATGGCTAAGTTTGAGCTGTTCATTAACGAAAACCCCGTGCTAACGTTTGTGTCATGTCTCAGCTTATCCGCCACTGTGTTAATGGGCGGCAACGACTGCAGAGGGGTTAACGTCGTATAACTCCCCGATGACATGCTGTTGATACTCGGCGCTCCTTGGAAGGAATTCATGCCGAGCGCCGACCCCATCCCGTAGTCGGCGGCTGAAGCCCCGCGAAAATCCGACTCCAACATGCCTCCAAACCCGGAGAAACCTCCACCGGGTCTGGAGTGGCGACTCACCGCGAAATCCGTGGCGCTGAAGAAATCGCCCGGGTTTAAGCCGGGTGCTACTGAAGACGAATGGGTATGATCAGGTATGGTATGCAGAGAAGCTGCAGTAGCGCTATCACTAAGAACGCCACTTGTCTCTAAGCCAACTAACTCACTTGAAAGCATTTGTACTACTGGGCTAGGCGGTTAGCGGCGTTCGCGTGTGCGAGCCGCTGGACCTTAAACTCCAAGAAAATGATAATAAAATGATAATGTGGTCTCTCCCGCTTACTCCAAGTTCATGGCCTTCTCCAGCGCACGTACGTACGCGTGTGTGTGATGTGTGTGTCGTCCAGTGATGTTTCCTCGCTACGAAGCAACTCTCCGCGTCTTGGCGACCAATTTCTTCCGAACGACTACCCTTTTTTCCCCGACGAAACACGCTAGCTCGGGAAATCAGCTGGCAGCGAGCGTAATGTTGACTCAACCAACCCCCAGCAAAGTCGGGCCCTGGCTAGCGCGAAATCCCTACTCTTCTTTTAAACGATAAAGAAAAGGCATTGGTGTGTAGAAACCGTATTATTATCACAAGCCCCCCTTCACTGTATACAGCCAACAGTAGTATTTGAATTACTGATGTTAGATGACTCACTTCGTACAAAGTTATGAGACGATGATCAAGAAAATGTGAAGAAATATTGCTCAGTGGTCGCTAGGAGAAGAAATTTTATCGGAGACAGTAAATTAACGAGGCGTGAGCAAAAAGCGAGGCGATGGGAGCGAACTCGCCTCGACGAATATCTAGTCCGTATTTAGACAGCTGTAACTGGTCCCGAATCGCGCTATATTCTTTCTCTCCCTTTCTCTACCCCTCCAAAACTCGAACTGACTACACTGCCAATGAAACCATACACACTATGTTATTATGCCCCCGTTTTCCCTCTTTCTCTCTCTCCCTTCAATGACATTACAATAGCATTACACGTAAAACCCCTACAGGACTCAGCTCGCTCATCCATGGATGAAACCCTTTGTTACGTTCCACAACGCATGCGCAATTGTCTCACTAACTACCTGTTCAAAGTAACAACTTCATTGTGACAATTCTGTGTACGCAGAACAGGGGGTATATTGCCATGTATTGTTAACCTACCATATGCTTTAGTTTTTAACAGACTACGCTTTAACCTGCACAGGTCAACGTCTTTTGGAGCTTAGCACGAATGTCCTAGTTTCGGGCGGGAGATTAGAAAATGTTTGTTTGATAAATTAGACAGAGTGTGGGGAGAAATTCGATATGTTTACATAACTGAGCACAGTTAAACCAGGTCCATGGTTAAACCAAGGTGGGGGTTTGGGGTCAAAGTTACATTCAATTCATGGTGTACTTTATGCTGTTTTTAGTAGAGAATATGATCATGATAGTGATTGGGATGATGATGATGGTGACATTGATGTTGAAGATGATGACGATGGTGACATTGATGTTGAAGATGATGATGGTGATGATCATGATGATAATTTTTGTTGTGATGATGTTTATGATCATGATGCTGAGAAGGCTCATGATTCAACGTTTTCACTTTTACTTACAAATCTTTTGAATTGAATGACATAGGCCTAAACAGAATATTATTAACAGAAAATACATGCCAGGAATAGAACGATTATATGACCTTTTAACCACTTAACTCTTATCCTGCCACAGGGCTAATCCCCCAGTGCCAGATTTATAACGAGATAATCGGATTAATGCGATGGTACTAACAATAGAGCGTGCAAAGCACTAGGCACAGTCCAATAGGCATGAACAATAACTGCTATTACGAATGTTTGCTAGCATGCAAGAAGCAGCGTAACAATAGCGTGCAAGCAGCCTCATGGCAGGCTATGAGTTAAAGGCCCACTGCACTACTTGTAGCTACTTGCGCCCTCTATATAACAAACAATGCCTAATCGGTGACCATTGGTCCCCCATGATCCTCTTTTTCTTATTTAACTGAGAGCTGAGTTGATGAGATAACCACCTGTCCATTGACATTGCAGGGCAGTCTAATCCCTCCTGTAAACTATGGCAGATAAGCTTTAACATAATAGAGTAATGAACTACGAACTAATACAGAATATATGCTGTACGAATATAAAAATCAACTCTTCGATGTTAAAAGGTTTAATATATATCATAATCATTTTCGCCAACGCTCCAATTAATATATTTGCTTAGATATCTTAGCATCACCACTATCACCATTGTCATCGTCAGTTGTTCGGAGATATTTCAACAGCATCATTATCGTCATCACCATCATTGTAATCATTATATCATTAACAATTTAACATCATCATCATTATCGTTGTTTAATGATAAATTATACGAAATATCATCTGCATCAAGGTCAATACATTCGTTTTCTAAATTGTAACCCAAGATGATGCAAAATTGTTTTACTTTCTAATTTGGCACAAGAGGCCGAATGTATCTGATTCACAACAATAGCAGAACTGTAATGTTTTATAGAATGAAAAACCTCTTCATTTTGATACATATTTCTACTTCTCTTAAAGCCCAAGTCCATTCCAAAAATAACTTACTTTTAATAGAACCAGAAAAATCAGACAAACCAATCAAAACAAGTTTGAGCAAAATCGGATGACTAATAAGAAAGTTATGAATTTTTAATGACATGAATTTGTTTTTAAATCACTATACAAATTGGCAACTCACTCATGAGTCTGTGACGTATGGTCCTCACTATCCACTAATTATTTTCTTTATATTTATAATATAAATTTCCTATTTTCACCCTAAGAATCTTATTTCTTCACACCAGCATCCAAGTAAGATTGTTAGTAATATGTTTTTGTGTGGATGCACAAATAAAGAGTAATTTTTGTCCAGTTAAATCATGAAAAATTGAATTTTGATAAACTATTTATATAAAAATCAATAATTATGAAATACAATATTCGGAAATTAGTATCAATTCTTCAAAATCCATAATTTTTTTTGGGAAATGTCATGCACGCAATATGATACAAATCATATAACCTGGGCAAAGGCATGGGGAAATCAAGTTTTGGGGGATAAAAAGGGAAATTAATGGCATTAAAGTATATAAAGCAATTGGTAAGTTGTGAGGACATGACGTCACAAACTGATAACCATCTTGGCAATTTGTGTCGTGATTCTCATTGTTCCATAGTTTTACATACTTTTTCAAAAATTCATAACTTTCTTATTAGTTATCCGATTTTGTTCAAACTTTTTTTGATTGGTTTGTCTGATTTTTCTGCTTTTATTGAAAGTAAGTTATTTTTCGAGTGGACTTGTCCTTTAAACCAATGTCCACTTTCACTCTCTAAATTATCCTCATTTATTGTTATTCCTTGTCCAATCTACTTCAAACATAGATTAAGTCCCTTAAACATGTGGGGTCAGGTTCTATAAAGAACCTCCCTACACTACAGCGCAGGTTGCCGCGAGAGGGATATGAGCGTCTTTCTCCGCGCCGCTGGAATCTCGTCCTCCAATTTCGTCCGCTACCATTACGACGACGGTTCGCTTGTTGAACACCACTCGGAAATCCGTAATGGACTTCGGGCTTCCGAGAGTGGGCTCGGGTCGATGATCGCAAGCAGCAAATAGAAATGTGTTTGAGGAGAGGGGAGGTCATGGCGATATATAGGAACATGGGTAACAGAAAACAAGGTGGTTTGAATGAGATGGAAGTGAACACAAAGGAATAGTACAAGATGTGGAAGACGAATAAGAAGAAGGAAGCAGGAGGAGGAGAAGGAGAAGAAGAAGTCGGAGAAAAAGAAGAAGAAGAAGAAGAAGATGATGAAGAAGAAGGAGGAGGAGGAGGAGTAGGAGGAGGAGGAGAAGAAGGAGAAGAAGGAGGAGGAGGAGAAGTAGGAGGAGGAGAAGAAGAAGAAGAAGAAAAAGAAGGAGGAGGGGAAGAAGAAGAAGAAGAAGGAGGAGGAGGAGGAGGAGGAAGAAACGAAAAGAAGAGGAAGAGGAAGAAGGAGGGGGAGGAGGAAGAAACGAAAAGAAGAGGAAGAAGAAAGAGAATGAGAATGAGAAGGAAGAGGGGGTGGAGAAACCGGGGAAGAACAATAAGAAGAAGGGGCAAAAGAGATGGAGGAAGAGGAGGAAAAGAAGAAGAAAAGGAAGAAGAAGAAGAAGAAGAAGATGATGATTATTATGATATAAGAGGAAGAAGGAAAAGAAAATATGAAGCAGCAGGGGAAAAAATGAAAAAATTAAAGACAACCAGAAGTGGGGGAAAGGAGAGGAGGAGAAGAAGAAGAAACAAGGACAAGAAGAAAAGCGGTAAATTTGTCTACAAGGGCATAGGTAGAAAGAGAAGATGACATATTATCTTTCAGGTATTATTGTGTTGCAACTTCTCGCCCCTCATGTCCATTATTGCGATTATCAATACAATATTGGTGAAAACATAATTTATAACCAACTGCTTTTTAAAAAATGATTATAATCTAGTAATCTTATAAGATGTCAGATGAGGTTACAATTTATTGTAGGCTTACTTTTACCGTACTTATCCATGCATTGTGGTTTCTTTCTAACTCCGCTTTAAAATGGACAGCAGTTCCTAATCAGTTTACACCGGGTTTAAAGGCACTTCATGGACTTATTATGTACACAAATGAGTTTCAGGTAGGACATAACACCTTCTAAACTTTGTAAAGCACGACTTAGTTGTAATTCCCCACAATCTACTTACTGTTAACATATGTTGCCACACATAAAATTTCCCCTATTACCTTCCCACCAATAGCCTGAACAAATTAATCCCTCCAAAACACTTTCAAAACACTCTAGAAGCCCTTCAATGGTAATACCATGCTTACCGAAAACCATTTTGTAAACTGGAGCGGGCTTAAAAAAAATGTTGCCAAAATTCGTGCATTGTTCGGCCATCGTAATCAGCTTTCTGATATCGATTGTATGATAATGACTTTGAGACTCGGGGATCGATATAACTGGGCAGGAGATCGATATGCACTCATGGATTACATGTCCCTTTTTTAGGATTAGGGGAGTTAAACTTCGATTTGTTTAAGCGCGCATTTCCGTTGGTAAAACAACCCCAAAAGAATTTTGAAACTTAAAATGAATAGTCTTTTATGCTGTGTTCGGCATGCAAGCATTGTTTCTAGATAGAAAGATGATAGATTGTTGCTTTTAGTAATTTATTGCAATCATGCATAACGTTCATCAGTTTAAAAAGAATTGTTAAATGAAAATAAATAATTCGAGTATTTATGTCTATATCGGGATGAAATCACGGATTAGATAACTGATATCGAACATAATGTAACTGTCACCCGGTACATATCGAACTTCAATCTAAATCGATAATTTGATCGAAACATGAACGTCCTTACAAGGGTCATCATTGATTATGTTATATTTATAATGTCGTCTGGTATATAAGGGTAAACACCGTTATATTTAAAGCAATTTATATATAAGTTGCTGCCTTCTAAATACATCACCATATTATATTGTCACTCGGGTGCCATCAGTAAAGCACAATTGTCTTTGGCAAGACAGAAATTGATATTTGCCAATTTGGATCCAGAGCGCGAAAAAAGTGGATAAGTAAGGATTTGTGGTTTGAAATGGACTTTGCGTTGTTAATGGTTGCAGAAGCTAAGAAGTATTTTTTGCTCCCTCCTCCCTCTCCTTCTTCTTCCTTTTCTTGTTCTCGTTCTTTTTCTTCTTCTTCTTCATCTTCTATTTCCTTCTTCTTCCATTTCTTGTTCTCGTTCTTTTTCTTCTTCTTTTTCTTTTTTTCTTCTTCATCTTCTATTTCATCATCATCTTCTTCCTCTTCTTCTTCAATTTCCCTTTCTTTTTCTTCTTCTTCCTCCTCTTCTTGTTCTCCTTCTTCATCATCATCTTCTTCTCCTCCTTCTTCTTCTCCTTATTTCTATACTCCTATTTCTATCATCTTCTAGTTGTCTTTTTAGTCTTGTATTATGTTCCTTCTTTGTAACCATGCATCTAACCATGGAATATATATAAATGATCTTACCCTCTTTTTAAAAAAGTTCTCTCTCTCTCTCTATTTATCTCTCTCTTCATTGTATTTCAAATTACTTTCCTTACTTATACTGCTAAATAAAACGAATTTCTTTATTTCTATTTTTAAAAATTTCCTGTTAAGTTCCTTTAATGCATTTTATTTGAAAGCATTTAATTTTCTGGGTAGGCCTATTATTAAATTATTTAAGTTGATGTTTTGTTATGATTTGTTTCGTTTCGTTTTGATATGTTTTGTTTTGCATTTTTCCAATTTTAAGATATCCTCAAACATTTCCTTTATAATAAGAAAGACTTTTGTTTTGACTATACATTTCATTTACTGTATTTTATGAGAACATGGAATAAATCTTAAACTTTAAATATAGTTCTTTCTTAATATGTCCTTTCCTCTACTGTTTATTAACTAAGTCTAACAATTAATTTCCCAAATTTGTGTTAAGCAAGATAATATTCACTATGGAATAAATGCAATTTCACCCAAAAAAAATTTGACGAAGTAATACTTTCTGGACTAGCTTAAAACCCATGGGAAATTTCGTATTACATCCATATGTAGCACATCGTCACCATTACCTAATTTCTACACACCACTGCCTTTTTCTCCATCGCAGTAAACATGATTACCTTGTAATAATACAAGATTATACTTGAATTAAACGCTTATCCTTGTTGGAACTGCTTCCTTGGTATAATCCACGAAATAAGCGATTTCACCCGGTACAAAATGGAGTAATTAAACCTGGTGTGAATTTGAGTTTCAGGGCTTTAGTGAAACCCACGTCTTCCTAATCAGCCTGTACAGGATATGCTATAGAAAAGTGAACGGATGGGAAATTGCTCCCCCTTCTACCCCCTCGCAGGTATTTCTTTGTTAACGAGTACACGCTTATTGTTCTCCCCACAACTCTCCCGTGTGTAATCCGCTAATCCGCCGTTCACGCTATACCAGAATTTCGAAAGGCCGATTTAACAAAAATTAACGCTTCACCGCAAAACTGTGTCGCATTCATTATCTACGGGTATTGTCTTCATATTGAAAAGAATGTTTTCGAGACTTCGTTTTCAGGGTTTTGAAGGGGCAATCGTGTCTTTGCAAAGTGAACAGTTTTTGTTGGTCAAATTCACTCTTGTTTCGCCGGGTTCGGATGAATAGGATGAGAGGGATTTAGGCATTTTGTTACGGACCCTTTTTTTGTGGGAGAGGGGTTTTAAGAACTTACCACCAAACATGCCTAATCGTCTTACATCGGAATGAGTAAGAGCAGGTAGGGTATTGAGGATTCGTCAAACTGGTAGATGAGAGACGGACAAAGAAATTCATTAAGCTGTCTGAATGAATATAATGAAGGTAGATTGAGAAAGTCCCGGAAAGGGAAAGAGAGAGGGGCAATGGTTGAGAAGGACAGACGGGGTAGAAGAAGGGGAGAAACAGAGGGGAAGGGTAAAGGGGAGAGAGGGGGAGGAATTCATTACACTGTCTAAATGGAAATGTAAAGAGACATTATATAGAGTCCTTGAAAGGGAAAGAGAGAGAGAGATAGAGGGAGGGACAGAAACAGAGAGTATGGTTCAAGAGAGAGAGAGAGAGAGGGGGGGGGGTAAATGGAAGAAAAGAGAGAGAGAGAGAGAGGAAATGGTTGAGAAAGAGAGACGGGGTAGTAGATGGGGGAACAAGGAGGAGGAAGGGTGTGAAGGGAAGAAGAGGGAGAGGACTCGACAGACCTGTCTAAATGAAAATTTATAAAGACATAATAAGAAAGAAAACCCTTAACATAAGGAGAGAGAGAGAGAGAGAGAGAAAGGGAGGGGGTATTAGAAGGGAAAACGAGGGGAAGGATAAGGCGGTTGGGGGGGGGGCAGATGGTAATAGAGGGAGAAAGTGAAGAGGAAAAAAAAGTAAAAATGTAAGGCCAAGCCGATAAAACGTATAACATTATTTCTCAGTAACATCACACATGTAAATAGCCTGCCAAGATGTTAAAAAATGTGGAAAGGCATAACATTACATGTACGTAGAAATACGGCATGCACAATGAAAGAAATAGAATCCGTGATGAGATTATTGTGCTAGCAGTATCGAAATCTAATTGGTAAAAAACCTAAAAGGGAACTGGGTTGGAAAACAACTTTATAAAATAGATAATCCTTCAGGATGGGGGGGGGGGGTTTTAAAACAAAATCATGTTATAAACAGATTCCAACATGATGACTAACGTGACGTTGAAGAAACTCCCGAAGATGGGAAATTTGGGGTCGCCTAAAAGCTGTCTCTGGATGTAATCATAAACCTATATATAAACCACATAATAGAATGTTTACGGTAACATTAATAAGGTTTCGACCCCCTTATTTCCTCCTTCCCCCGACCATGGGGAGAACTTTTGGATGATTATTTTGTCCATCTCTCTCTCTCAAAATTGGATAGAACTTTAGCATTTGTTATAGAAAACAAGGTTTTATGAATCAGGGCTTTCTTTAGTTCTTTCATTCTTATTCCTTGGTCATCCTCTTCCAAGTTTACTTTCCATTTTCACTTTCTTAAATGTCCCCCCCCCCTTAAGATGTGTCCTATTTTGAATTACTCAGCATGAAAAAAACAATATTGCCACCAAACCAGGGCCCGTCTTATAAAGTTTATTAATAACGATTAATATCAATTGCAACTATGCACATAAGAAATAGGGGACTGCAAATTTGCGATTGATTAGAAGACTTGCGATAAATTCGGATTATTCGCAACGCTTAGTAAGACTTAAAGCTAAGCTTTCAAAGGTTCCCGGGATCAACATTGTCGGTCTCAATCTTACATAAAATATCATTTTAAAGCCATTATTACTGTTTAACGAGAATTACTCTTTCTTTATGTATTCATGTATCATTATCGCTCTTTGCATTGTATGATTGCTCATTATATACTATGTCATTATTGTGATGTGTTGCTGTTAATGTATTCATTTCAATAACTGTTCTGATGGGAAACTATACAGTGACATTTCGGTCTCGTAAACTGAGCTTTAGCGGCCCAAACGTGTCAAAATACATTTTGAGGAAAGACAGAGAACCAAATTCCACGATGGGTCTATCAACCACGTCGATTTAATCCTTCCTTTTTAATGACAATTAAACCTCCAAAAGAAAATGCAGTTCGCAATGAAAATGAAACTTAATGTCAACAGTTTAGGATTCTATAAATAATCGCCTTTTAATTCATACTCATATGACACACTAAATTACTAAAAAAAGAAAAACATGGAAAGACCCACGGCACCGAAATCTCACCACGCACTGTAACACGGTCCCTTTGTACGCGACTATAGATAACCATCTTCGTCATCTTTCCCACGATAATCTATCATGATACACTGTAAAAAAGAATTTGTTCATTGGTAATTTTTACGTATTTTTTCCATGTAGAATTTACTTGAAAACATTAGTTTTGCCACTTACGCACTAAATTTAAGTCTTGCTAACTCAAACTTTCAATTTAGTACAACATACGTGGAATATTTAAGTAAAATCAAATACATAAAAACTTTAAGTAATTTCAGCTTGTATTAAGTTAGTAATTTTAACTCAAAATCAGATATTATACGTATTACTCAAACAATTTATGTTGATTATTCTTATCTTTTTAAAGTAAGGACCGATGCAGTGCGTAATAGAAATATTTACATAATTTATGAATATTCATTAAGACCAAATTAAACTCTTTTTTTAAATAAAACAATTATTTTTTGTGGTTGAATGAAAATTTAAGGACTTTAAAACATTTACTAATTCATTTAACATGGCTAAGCAAAGACAAGACAATTTTTGATTGTTACCCAGTTCAAAACAAATAAAAACTTGATATTTCAGGAAATTGTCAACCAATTTTCCTTTTAAGATGCTACGATCAAGTATATATATAAAATTTGGAGCCTTTCAATATGTGTCGAATTGAAGCGTATGTAATAGTTTGTGATGATGGTAGATATATATATATACGGTTAAATCTTAAATAAAAGTAGTGAATGATTAGTGGATGTTACTTGTTAGATTAGATGGGTACCAAATCGTGCAATATGTAATCCTATCATAGCTTTTTTTTTAATTATCTAAAATGATTACAATACTTAAATTATTTACGTTAATGTAACTCGATTTAACTGAGTAAAAATTTATTCAGCGAAATAAGTAAATTCTACTTAAGATGCCGTAGGTAATATTTACTTAATAACAATAAGGCAATTCTTTTCCTCAATTTTATTGAGTTATTTCGACTATTATTTTTTTACAGTGTACCAAACTAGCCAGACTCATTGCAGTATTATCCTGATGATTGCACTAGTTTTTAAAGTTAAACATGTGTTGATGGCTACCTCTCTATAAAGGCCACCTGTCCATAGCGGCCATTCATTTTTATCTCCGTATAGAGAAGGACATTTTTGTTCTAAAAACCTGTCTAGAAAGGCCGCCTTTCTACAGTAACCATTTTTCTGTTTTCCTTGGGTAACCTTGATAGATATGTTTGGCTATATTATTTTGTATGCCATCTAAACAAAGGCAATCATAAATAAGGAACATAATTATCAAAAAACATTTAGGTAAAGCTTTTTCTCCCACATTGTACACCTGGGCTGAGACGGGAACATGTATATGAATGCCCTGAATGGTGACAAAATTATCTAATCATCATAATTACCATCACCACCATCAACCTCCTTCTTATCATCATCATCACCATCGTCTTTACCCCTGTCTCTATCTTTCTCTCTCTTTCTCTCTTTCTCTCTCTCTCTCTCTCTCTCTCTTTCCTCTTATAACTGGGTTTTTGTAATGCCTCGATGTATGTTTTTTTTGTGTGTGTGTGTTTAAAAAATCTTTTATTTTATAAAAAGAAAGGAGACATGCTAAAAAAAATAATGAGCGACAGAGAGAGATTGAGAGAGAATGAAAGAAGTTTCAAGTTTCAAGATTATTTATTTCCACTTTAGCGAAAATAACGCAATTGAACATAATATACGTAATAATAATTATAACTAATCATACAACAAAGGAACATAATGTACATGGTACAAATTATAACAAGAGATACAAGCATAAGTATGATAATTACATTGAAAAGGCTAGATAAAGTGGGGGATGTACTAAAAAGTCAAGCTTGTATTATGTAGGTCACAATTGATGCAGTTATGTATATAATTTAGGATATCTGAATAAACATAATGTATTTATAAAAGCAGAGACAAATAAACAACCAGAAGGTGATAAGAAAAAAGATTGACATATTTCATTATCAATACAAGTGGGAACAGGGAGAGAGAGGGAGAGAGAGAGGGAGAGGGAGAGGGAGAGAGAGAGGGAGAGAGGTAGAGAGAGAGAGAGAGAGAGAGAGAAGGGGTGGCGTGGGTAAGCCAACCTAAAAGAAGACAACAGGAAAAAGGGAGTAAGATTTTTGTGGGAAAGTTGAGGTAATATAATGGATTCGAATTATAATGGGAGAGAATGAAACTTAAAACAAAACTGATAATTTTCAAGTTTTGGAGATAACAATGGCATACACAATCTCATAATTATGAGAAGAAAGAAAGTGGACGGAAATATAAATAATGGCAAGAGAAAAGACAAAGCTTCAACGAGAGAGGAGAAGAGAGAGCGTGCCAAACCTTTACCATCCTATTCAATTTATCGCCCAATATTTACTTTAAAAATAAAACAGTATTTTTCCTGGCTTGCTCGGAGCAACTCCGCAGGTTTATCCAAACTTTTAACTGTGACTAGAAATTTATTTCATCGCTGGGAAAAAATACTCTCTCATATCTTCTCCTCGTATTTTGCAAACTCCACCACGAAATGAAGCGTGAATGCGCGTTCTTTTACGCCTTTTAATAACTAGGCGAATAGGGCGAAGAAGAGAGGAGAAGAGAGAGAACTTGCCGTTAGGGTTGCTAGCGGCCCGGTAAAGTTAATGGGGAACAGTGTACATAAGACACACGACATCGGGAGCACGGAGCAGTGTAGTGGCTTGTCTGTACGCCTGGACCGCTCGCCTGGCTAGCCTCTGGGCTTTCGGCGAGATCGCGGGCTTCAGCTCGACGTGAAAGCGTTTCAGGGGTGAAAATGTTGCTTTCGTAAGATGGGTCTCTGTTTTTCAGGGCGAGCATGATTTTAATGAAGTGCCCGGATTAAATGTGATAAATTGCTCGGTATTGTGTGATGATAATAGAGGACCGTGATGATGAATATAAACATGTCATATTATTAACATGATTATGGAATGATGTCTGTAATATCAACGAAATTATGAACTTTGATTGACAAGGTTTAAATGAAAAGGAAATAAATACAGACACATAGAGAGAAAGAGAGAACAGATATTAAGCAAATAACTACCGTTGGTGAAGGTGATGGGACAAACTATCACTTCCGAGGCGATCTGGATGTAGCTATCTTTCCGAAGCGAAGCTGAGGAAAGATAGCGTATACATTCAGATCGCCGAGGAAGTGATAGTTTGTCCCATCACCTGAAACCAAAAGGTGATTATTTGCTTTATATTCCACATCGGAAACATTTCACGGGTTGGCCTACTATAGTGGTAGGGTCTACGAGAAAAACAGTCTAATTAAATGTTTAGGCCTAGAATCTAGCCTAGTTCTGAAACAAAAAGGTGATTATTTGCTTTTTATTCCACATCGGAAACATTTCACTGGTAGGCCTACTAGACTAGTGGTAGGGTCTAGAAAAAAAGAGTCTTATTAAATGTTTAGGCCTAGATCTAGCCTAGTTCTAGACTAGATCTAGATCTAGACTTCTAAGTTCTAAGTTAGATCTAGATCTACTGCTATTACTAGCAGAACTAGCCCAGAAATACTATACCTAGACCTAGACCTACTGGATTTAATTTTAATTTTAAGATAGCAAGCATGATGGAGGGGGGGGGGGGGGTTGATCTAGAGTCTACTTACCAACAATGCTATTCCAAATAGGCTAACTCCATGAAAATTCCATACTAGACTCTAGTCTAGTCTTAGCACAGCAGGTCTAAAATGAAAGTCGAAACTTGAATCCAACTCCGAGCAAAAACTTGTCCAAGTCAGAAAAATCCAAAAGTCCAATTGAAAATTTGTAAACTCCACGAAAACACTAAACGAAACAGTGTAAAAGTCAACGTTCTAAATGCGCAAAAGCGTCTAACGTCAGTCAAATATGTACACGAACACAAGGACTAGATTCTAGATCTAGCCTAGAGTCTAGTCTAGTTGTAATAGTCGGTAGGCCATGTAATTGTATCGTGTTTTTGCGTGGTCTGATCAGTGGTGTTAGAAATAAAATTCATGATAATCTCCCAAATATTATAAAACATGCATAAACACTCTGTTCTCCTCACGATTATGCTCCCAAATCGATGAAAATAAAATAATTCTGACGTTTATTTCAATAGTTATTATTCGTGAACAACTGCTATTATAATACACGCTGGCTTCTGGTTTACGTACTTTCGGCCAATCAGAAGGCAGCATTTTCAGGCTCGTACACGTTCGCGATCGCAATCAAATTCTACGTTGACAAGCAATATGGCGACCGACGCTACGGCTGCTTGTTCGTCAACAAGTTCAGAATTGAAGTGTTTTATTCACTCCGAAAGTGCTTCTGACGATGATTTAAAGGCATTTAATGCAACAACGTGGGCCAAAGTTTTCACTAGCGCTGCGATTTGGAAATATTCCAACGGGAAAAAGGCCAAAATTGCAACAGAATTTCTGGCACTGATCGACTCAACCAGCGACGCCGACAGCGTTGAAATTCCACAACAAGCAGGTTTTCATCGAAAATGCTACCAGCAATTTACAGATAAGACAAAGGTTGACCAAGCTAAGAGAAAGCAGGAGAAAGCAGAACTGGAAGATGAAGGTGAGTTTACTTGACAATATTTTCACAGGAAATTGCATGTGATCATTTACTTGTAGGGAGGCCAATGCCCAAATCTAACTTTTTAATTACGAATTTGTTTAAGAAAGCATTTACTTTCACTAAGAAAACTCACCCATCTGCCGACTCCAGAAGTTCCATAAAATAGGAGATATCCAGCTTGTAAACACTCCCTTCCTTCTACGCCTTGGCCGTACGCAAGAGCCTTGAAACAGATAAATTCATGTCGCGAAATTACGTTGACAATTAGACAGGCCCGAGGCAATGGGCGTGTCATTGTCCGGACAAAGTTCATGATGAAGTTTAAAACTTCGCGCGAAAGTGCAATCACTCAACAGCGGCTAGCCTTGAATCGGTCGCACACGTACACACCGCGCAGGCAAGCCCCAATGCAGGCTGAAATCCAGCCATCAATGTGCGAACGATTCCATCTTCTACTACTACGAGCCGAAGGCGATGGTTCAAAAATGAAGAAGGAATATACAAATTGGCAGCTAAGAAACATATATAATTCATTGATATTTACCTTAGATGTGTATTCCAACAATTTGATTTCCTCATGAGTATTCCTTATTATCAACGATCGAGAAGTTACGAGGTCCAATTAACATCCATCTTGCAGCGAACACAGTAGCATGATCCATGCAACGTACGTCATGTACGTGTACTAATATTTCTCTCACACTCTCTCTCTCTCTCTCTCCCTTTCGCTATACGTAACATACACACTCACTAACCATGTGTCATACAACACACACCTTCAAATCATGGCTTTCATTTCAATTCTCAATTGGAGTATAGACTGCTCACGTAGACTTTTTTTTTTACTGAAATATTTTTTTTAACACTTCTCATACATTATACTGCACGACACTCGTATCTAGTGCTGTGAGAATAAGGTACTAGGGTCTATAAATAAGACTACGCTTTGCGCACGATCTGACCGGAGCTCAGTGGAGCTCAGACACATGTCGCAATACCCTTTATTTTTGGCGCGAACAATGACGTCACTGTTCACAGTTTTTCTTCTCATTTTGAGATGGATGTAGCTATAGGGCTCAAACCAACGCAAGATTGACAGAAACATCGTACTCTATCTACTTTCGAATGTTCAGTTTGTAAAAATCTGTATTTAAAAAGATATAATCTTTTTTCTTTATATTTTCTAGTTGTTAGAAGTGGCAATTGTGAACATCTGAAATGTTGATCTCTATCAAAAGTTCTTTACTCAAAACGGATCCCATATTTTTAGTGTCTACCTTCAGCCCATGAGAAGGTTTTTAGTGAGCAAACCTCTACGCCCTCTAGGATTTTCTTAGTCTGGGATGCGCGTTCGTAAAGTTGTTCTGCTACGAGAATTATTGGACTCAAATACGTCAAAATCTGCAAGATCGTCAACAAATGGTGAAAGACTGTTACAGATCCGTGATTATAGGTATGTTGTGAAATGTATGATTGTATTTTCTTTTCTTATTTTCATCAATTTTTTTTTTTACATCATTTTTTTCCCTCTGCTAATTTTTTGAAGTGGGCGACGAGCGCACAAATCGTAGGCGTAGAAGCCTTACGCCCGGGCATTGGCCTCCCTATTACTTGTGATAAGGCCTAGCCAGGCCCTATAGGCCAGGGCTAGGCTAGCCCTAACTCTATTGATCGCCAGCGCTACCGCGCTGGCGATCCGTAGGGTTAGCCTAGCCCTAGGCCTTGATCTAGTCATGTTACACCAAACCTTAACTTAGGCCCTAGGGCAAGGCCCAAGTCAAGATCATGAATGAACGGTGCCAAATATTGATTAAAATTCATGTGAGCAACCGATCAATAACCATGTTCATTTTTTTCTAAAGTAACTGAAATAAGAAATGATTTCCTACATGGCACATGCAATTAAATTTAATAATTTTAAAATGTAGTCGCGTGTAATCACATTCACAGCAGCCTTAGCCCTTAGCAATGTTACTTGTAACTTGTTTGTTAGTGTCTATAATTAGATAGATGTGACTTGAGTTGAGTTGAGAAAAAATGGTCCCCTCATCATTGCCAAAACAAAAGGCATTGCCATTGGTAAAATGGCGCTCATTTAAAAATAGAAAAATTAAATAGACTACAATCTACAATCATATTATTATGATGTAGATTCTACATCATAATAATATGATGCAATACATACCGATGTAATGTCTTTGACATGCCACCGTGTATGTATTGACATTGTTAGTAAAGCTGGCCAGCGCCTAGAGGGATGGAATGCTGCTCAAATTTTTATACACAAAAAGAGATTCAGTCATTTTGCAGATTGACTATTCATTTTTTACTGTGTATGATGCAATACATACCGATGCATGTATTTGATATGAATTACTAATAAAGCTGGCCAGCGCCTAGAGGGACGGAATGCTGCCCAAATTTTCATTCACGAAAAGAGATCCAGACCCATTTTGGATTGTGCCTGTCATTTTGTAGTTATTGACTATTCATTTTTTACTGTGTATGATGCAATACATACCGATGCATGTATTTGATATGAATTACTAATAAAGCTGGCCAGCGCCTAGAGGGACGGAATGCTGCCCAAATTATTATTCACGAAAAGAGATCCAGACCCATTTTGGATTGTGCCTGTCATTTTGTAGTTATTGACTATTCATTTTTTTTCTGTGTGTGATGCAATACATACCGATGCATGTATTTGATATGAATTACTAAAAATATTCATTCACAAAAAAAGATCCAGACCTATATTCGGTTGTAAAAGAGCCGAACTACAGCATTTAAAGCAGGCCCATTATGACCCTTTTTTAAAGGGATTGTTTTACATAATGCAATAAAGCGTGTGTTTTTGTCACTGCATGGTATACACATAAATAGTCCTCTTGTTCTCCTTATGATACTTTCTTCTGAAATAAATGCTCCTTTTATCATCTTGCAATTACATTATAATTTATTTTTGCGAGCAAATTAGTGTGTTCCACACTTGGAAATTACTAACTATTTATTGTTGCAAACCCAGAATTAATTGACATATAATAATTGCATAAAAAGTACATATGCGTATCACATATCTATTATTTAATTGCTCTTTTCATTTTATTTTTATATTTCCCCAGATTCATCTAAAGAACCAGAGCTGAAGAAGCCACGAAGGGAACTACGATCCAGAGAGGCAGCCACCAGTTCCCGACGTTCTGTGCACGTACTCCCAGCAGAGTGTATCATCTGTCAGAAGAGTGGACGGTTGGATGTAAAGAAGCAAGGCAAGCGTGTAAAGGAGCCACTTTCCAACTGTGAGATAGTCAACGGAGGGCGAATTCTAGAGCAGGCTATCAACGAGCAAAATACTCGCATCTTACGGCTCATCCAACATCAAGATTGCGTTGCCTTAGAAGTCAAATACCATGCAACCTGTTACCTGGATTACACGCGACCTCTGACAAGGAAAGGAAACAAGCAGAAGCATGACAGGCACTACACTGAGTCATTTAAGAAGTTCTGTAAGGATGTAGTGGAGTAGAAGCTGATTAAGGAGGAGAAGGCATGGGAGTTGGTCGCGCTCAAGAAGAAATTCGTCCAAGTTGTAGCCGAAGTTGAGAAGGTGGATGCCAGTTCTTATAAAACAAACAGTTTGAAGCGTCGGCTACAAAGTACATACCCATGTCTAAGATTTGCAAGACCAAAGAATCCTAATGAGAGCGACATTGTGTATGCTAAGCAGCTTTCGGCAGAGACCCTTTTCGCTAACAGCAGGGCTTCCGTTGATGGACCGTCCGGTACTGACACCAGCACAGACTCGGAGGAAGATGAAGACTTTGTTTTACAACGAAGAAGAACAACAGGATCCACTCTGACAGAGATGTACAACAGCGCCATATATTTGAAGAAAGAAATTGAAGATATACCAACACAAACTATGCCATGGCCACCAGACTCAACACATCTGACACTGGACACAGCAGAGAAGATCGTTCCAACTAAGCTCTACAACTTCCTCTCATGGATGGTTGGTTTCAATGAAGATCCTGAAGACGTTAAGTTTGTAACACTGCCAGAAGAGCAACATAGACGGATATTGTCCCTGTCGCAGGATATTATATATCTTACTTCAAAGGGAAGGAAGGCAATGCCAAAGCAAACGTCACTCGCCATGGCTGTTCGCCACCTCACTGGGTCAGCACAACTGATTGGGCTTCTAAATGGCTTCGGACATGCCACGTCCCACACCAAGGTCCTCGAGCATGATACTGCGCTGGCCAAGAAGGAGATTCAAAATGGCGAAAACAAAATACCATCTTGTCTGCAACAAGGAGTTTACACCACACTATGTTGGGACAACAATGACTTTGGCGAGGAGACTCTGTCGGGGAGAGGCACAACCCACAACACTAACGGGATTGCCATACAGCATAAGCCAGCTCCAATAGATCAACCACCGGAGACATCTGTTTCAGTCAAGAAGACAAAAGAACGAACACTCAAAGCATCAGAAGAGGTACTTGTGCCATTTTTCGGTACCAAGAAGGCCAACCCGCAACCACTAGGACCTGAACTGAAGCTCCAAAAGGAAGTGCCTGAGTACTCCGAACCGATCCAGGCTGCAAGACGTATAGACAACGGGTACTTTATCACCAAGTATCCTGTACCAGACAGTAGCCGCCTTCTGCCAGGATGGACCGGATATAATCAGATGCTTGTTAACAGCATTCCACCAAAGGCAACCATAGCTTATCTTCCTGTCATCGACGCCTCACCCACACAAATGAATGCTGTCAACACTCTGCTTCATCGAAGTATTGACATCGCTGACTCGTTGAAGTTAGACTCTGTCGTTGTTGTGGTAGACCAGGCAATATATGCTAAGGCACAGTCCGTACGGTGGCAAACTCCAATCTTCAAGAAACGAATAGTACTGCGGCTTGGAGCATTCCATACCGCCATGACAATGCTGGCATGTATTGGGACAAGATTTAGAGATGCCGGGCTGGAGGATATCCTCATCGAATCTGAAGTGCTTGCTGGTGGGTCAGTCAATGGAGTCATGACAGGACGACAGTACAACAGAAGCATCAGGTGCCACAAACTTATGGCTGAGGCACTACATCGAATGCGATGGAAGACATTTCTAGAGTCCCTGCCTGAAGAGGAAGCTGCTGAGTATACAGATGTCATCAAGAATCTCCGCAGTGTTTTTCCATACCAGGCATACATAGACTTGATTGATGATACCACATTTGGCAGATTGACAGCAGCATATGACCTGTATGTGTCCGAGATGGCAAAGTCAAATCTTACCTTTGCATTTTGGTGCTCATACTTGTCAATGGTGGACACGCTCCTGCAGTTTACACGAAGCTCCAGAGAGGGAAATTGGCAACTGCATCTAGCAGCCATCCGATTCATGATGCCATGGCTGTTCGGCTATAATCGAACAAACTATGCACGGTACTTGCCAATCTATTGGATGGAGATGCAGGAACTACCACGCACGCATCCTACCATTTATGCTGAGTTCCAGCAAGGCCACTTTGCAGTGCAGCGACAAAATGAGTATGGATTCTCTGGCGTACCATGTGACCAAACAATAGAACAGACAGTCAACAAAGACTCCAAGACAAGAGGAGGCCTTAAAGGATTTACCGTCAACAAAGGTGCTGTGAACAGATGGACGGCAGGACACCATGAGCGAGCAGCCATTATGAGGCAAGTTGAGGAGATGGCAGGAAAGGGTCAAAGGTCATGCTTCCGCAAGGAACTCACAGAGAGCCGCATGAAGCGAGATGAATCAGATGTGGAGTCCATCATCGACACCATCTCAAGTCTCACTAATCCATTTGAAGAGGCAACTTCGTCTGATATAGTTCATCTTGCTTCTGGTGTTCTTGCATCATCAGATGTAACTAGGGATCTGTTGGCGACAGAAGAAAAGGGTGATGCAAGCTTCATGCAGTACTGCCAGGAAAGACTGCAAAAGGAAGACAAGCCCATTACAGACACAATACGTAGATCAACGCTAAAGACTTTCAGCAATATGACGAAGAAGTCAGTGTCTAACATTAAAGGGAAGGAGGTGGTGTTGAAGAGCGACCGAGATCTGTTCGCCCGCCTTGTCATCATAGGGAAAAGGAGACAGGTCGACTTGTGTAATATGATGACCTATTCACTTGGACCATTGCCACTGCCCATCGCCAAAGCTGATGGCTCGCTAATGAAAACCAACAAGGCCAAGCTCCTGCACATGTTAGAAGATCTACACATGCCTACAGCACCTGAAGAAGGCCGCCCTAGAGTTCCTCCTCAACCTCCGAAAGGTGGCATATGGATCGTAGATGCTATGGCCCTTCTTCAAATGATGAAAAACATTCCAAAGACATTTGGTGAAGTGGCGATGAAAGTGTTCAAACAGCTTGTGAACTTAACACTTGAGACTCAGACCAAGTCCATCCATTTCGTTACTGATACGTACCCTGACGTGAGCATAAAAAATGCAGAGAGGACAAGACGGGCGACAACTGGATCTCAAAGAGTCCGCATCAGAAAGCCAGATCAGAACACACCAAAGCAGTGGAAGAAGTTCCTTGCCAACAGCTGTAACAAGCAAGAACTGATCAGCTTTCTATTTACAGAGTGGCAGAACTATGATGCTAACAAGCTGAAAGGTGTGCAGTTGGTAGTGGCACATGAAGACAAATGCCATGCAATAGCGGCAGATGTCAACGGAGCTGTGAGGTGTCTGCAAGTCGACAGTCTTTGTTGCGACCATGAGGAGGCAGATACCCGCATGCTATTGCATGCAAAGTATATTGGGGAAACTTCGAATGCCACCCCAGTCATCATCAAGTCCCCAGACACAGATGTTTTTGTTCTGGCAGTAGCGCATGCAAAGGAGATTGCTTCACCTCTATATTTTCATACAGGAAGAGATGACAAGAAGAGAACTATCGCTATAAGCCCCGTTCAACAAGAACTCGGAGAATCATTGACAAGTGCTCTGATTGGTTTCCACGCGTTCACTGGCTGCGATTCCGTCAGCTCGTTCTATGGAAAAGGGAAGACAAAGGCCTTTTCATTACTGAAGAAATTTCCAGCACATGTGGAGCCATTCAAGCAACTTGGCGATTCTCTTGACGTCCCTGCAGAAGTTTCTGACGGACTAGAAAGATTTGTTTGTCAGCTGTATGGTCATAAGGATGTGCCTAGTGTCAATGATATCCGGTACATCATGCTCAAGACTGCAACCAGAAGTGAAATTGTAATGCCACCAAACCAGGATTCACTGCGGAAACACATCCAGAGGGCCAGTTTTCAGGCAAACATCTTCAAAAAGAGCCTTGTTCAAAACCAAGATCTGCCATCGCCAGTCAACCATGGATGGAAAATGGAGGATAGTGAGCTTGCCATTGACTGGATGGATCTGGCACCAGCACCAGAAAGTGTACTGGAACTGGCATTCTGCAAGTGTAAGCGCTCAAAATGCAAGGCAGAAGATGCTGACGATGGATGCTGTGCTAATCTTGGCCTTCAGTGTACAGACCTATGCCAATGCAAAAACTGTGACAACTTGGAACCTCTGATAGCTGACGAAGATGCAAATAATCCAGCAAGTGATTCTGATGATGAGGAAGGGGAAGACGATTTTGGTGAGGAGGAGCACTAAAGTAAGTATCTAAGCTTAATATTGCTCATATTAATGTTTGTCCAATCATTTAGTTGATCTAAGACAGGGACTAACAACATGGGACAGGCGCAATTTTTTGCCCATAAATCCAAGAATTGCGCTGGTTCTTATTTAAAGCCCTGATGAGGAATAAAGGTATATTCTTGAAAAGTCCTATTTGGCAGTATTTGAAACTCCACATTTGTGAACTGATATATGGCACTGGTATCTGGCTTGGCTTCTTGGAGGGCTGGACAAATCATGCTGTAATAGGTTCTGGAAAACAAACAAACACAAACTCAAATGTTTATTGTAACATGAAGACACCAATATTTCACCGATGATTACATAAAATTTCAGTATTATTTAATGTGCATCAAGTGCACGTGAAAACTTAAAAGAGCTACTGGACAGCATGCTTTAGTTCATCAGGAGATGCAACAAGTTCATAATTTACCCAAAACATACTGAAAACTCAGAACTAATTTGCAGCACATACAGCTCTTCCCTTTTTAAGGCGGCTCTCTATCTTCAATGACAAAAAAATCACTTAACAAATCATTAAAAATCAATCATTTGTCATACAACTTTGTAACCTTGCACAGGTCAAGGTCAAGTTCAAAGGTTTAGGTAAAGGTCAAAAGGTTATTTCCGATTAAATTGTAGAGCAATTTTTCAAAGTTTATGCATTTTTTAATTTTTTAATCTGATTTCTTCTTTCGCAGGAGATGTCGATGTCGGTTTATCCTGATCATTCTTCTGCGAGGACTGGTGTCTCAGAAGGAACACGCACAGGTGAACAGCTTCTGCTCTCCCGGCTTGTTGGTCTTCTTGGTAACCTTTCCCCGAGGCGACCTGTTGGATGAACATGGGGACCATCGTGAACTCCTCGGCCAAAAATCATTAACTAAGGTACCTAGAAAAAAATTGAATCATAGGAATAAAGGTCATCATCCAATAATGATTTGTACCAAATTAGAAACAAATCTGATAAAAATTAAACAAATGCATAAACTTTGAAAAACTTTGAAAAATTGCTCTAAAATATGGCCGGAAATGACCTTTTGACCTTGACCTTGACCTTTGACCTTCATTTTCCCCCCATTTTTGGAAACCCCAATTATTCTCATATAAGTGTGCAAGGTTACAGTGTTGTAGGACAAATGATTGATTTTTAATGATTTTTTAAGTTATTTTGGACATTGAATGTAGAGGGCTCCCTCTGTTGTTGAAATGCCATTTCACTAATTAGCTGATTATCTCATTAATGGGATCATATTTTTTCGGGGAACAAAATGTTTTTTTCTTCAGTAGCAGCCATATAACCAATTTATAATGTTAGATTCTAACACCAGTCATCAGACCACGCAACTTTTTAAATGAAGCCTTAACACTGATATGGCCTACAGTCTATAAATGTTTACAGTGCAGTTATTGAACTGGAACGTTAAGTTCCGGTTCTGATTTTGCACTTGCACATTTTTGTTTTCAACAGGATTAGAAACAATCGTAGACTTTTCCGTTTGAGCTAGCAAACGATCCATTTGACTGTTGGAAATATCCAAGAAATCATCAATATCTTCATCATGTGTTGGGGTTTGAGTGGGACTAGTCTTAGGCCTAGTAGTACTAGATCTAGTACTACTTTGTTGGTCTGGCTGTCCGTGATCAGCCGCGCCTTCTTGAACTTGAAGACCAAGGGCTGAAGATATTGTGTCACTCATATTCATTTTTTGTTGGTCGCTCGTTTGGGCATAATGTTTGATGCTGGTTTCAGATCTATGTCCTGAAACAGTCATTATGTCCCTTGAAGGAAATCCGGCATGATCAAGTGTGGTGATCGACATTGCTCTCAAGCAATGATTCGTGTATTTAGTCGAGCACCCTGCTTCATTGCTGATTGTCTTCATCAAAGTTCCAAGAGTGTGAATTCCGATTCGAGCATTGTCATACCATTTTTCATCCTCTCGTGCAGCTTTTCTCGGTTTTTGCCAAAGATATGGCAGTTTCAGATTTAGTTTAGATTTGTATTTCAGAAGTGTTGCAACAGGGCACCTACTACTCCCAGGAATTTCGAACATACGTCCTCCTTGGCTATTCAAGTCGTCGTCCGGGTGATTTTTTGTAGCTTTGTCGACCATACGGAAATAACGGCGACCATTTTGTTCACTCAGAATAAAGTCATCAACCTTCATATCATGCAAATTTTCTTCTCCCCTGTTCGCAAAAAGGGTCATTATGTCTATGAAAACCTTACGTTGTAGTCCACATGGAGAGTCCTGGTCTAGACTGTCTTGAATCATGTTCATGTCGGTTTCACTGACAGGAATATGATGTTTTACGCCGGCTTTCCCCTCCTCCTTGAGTTTCCGAACAACAGTTTTGAACACTCGACCAGACTTCGCAAAGATGGTATTCTTAATGATGTCTATGTCTCGCAAATTCAAAAAATGTCGCTGCAGTCCATACCTCAAAGCCTGTAGAGATTTCTTACTGTATGACTCTCCATTTCGCGATTTCACACCAGCATAAAATCTCCCCAAAAGTTGGTCTAGTGCTTTCAAGTCCATGTCGGACAGTTCGTCAACATTTATGTCTCTTGCAGCATCACAGTAATCCTGGAATACTTTCAGGCTGAATTTAAGTTGTCGCTTTGTATTTTTGCTTTCGCTGTCCAGCAGAAAATTGTCTAAGTCAGCCTCACTTAGGAGATCAAATCTTACTTGTTCCGCCATTATAGAGCAACACTTATTGACACTAACAACACAGTAGATCTAGATCTAGGCCTAAACAACGTCAGTAACAAACAGCTACCAAACGAAATGTAGGCCTGCGTGCGCCTAGACTAGACTCTATAACTTATAAAATCAAATTTGTAATTCGCGCTGCATCACCGCGGTGGCCGCGCGCGTCGTGATCGCCTGCTGCGTTGAACTTCAGTAAAAGTGCGTTGCCCTTTGTACAATGTAGATAGTACCTTTATCTTCAGTGAAAGTGCGTTGCCCTTTGTAGATAGTACCTCTATCTTCAGTAAAAGTGCGTTGCCCTTTGTAGATAGTAGTACTATCTACAAAGGGCAACGAACTTTTTGCTTCTCCCATCAATAATGGGCGATCTATCTTTGATCACGTGATTTACTTATGACCAATCGTAGAGCAAGATTCTTAGTATGTGGAATATAAACGAAACCTATTCCAAAGTTGAATACGATCATCATAATTATTCATGCTAAATAAATCTATGGGTTTGCACGGAATAAAATGAATAGGCCTATTCTAATGTATGATATGTAATAGAGGAATCTGCAATATCTAAGCCTATAGACAAAACATGTTTCATCAATATAATAACAAACTGGTATATAAGGTCCACAATGTATTTTCATTATGAGAACATAGTATAGGCCTATACTAGGAAAATGGTTTAAATACAATAGACCATTTTCGTCATGATATCAAATTTAATACACAAATCTTTCTTAAGTTTCAGGTAACAAATTATGTAATTGACCTGTTATGGATAATTGTATTTCTATAGTCAGAATGCGAATTGCGTAAATTACTGGCTCATCCGTAATTCGCATTTAATGGGTCATTGTGAATTTAGGTTTCCATGCTTTGTAACATATAGAGTAAAATAAGAATTCACAGTGTAACATAGTGTCGGATGAGGTTTAAACACTGTGTGACGTATTGTGAAATAAAGATTACACACTGTGTGACGTATTGTGAAATAAAGATTACACACTGTGTGACGTAGTGTGAAATAATGTTTACACACTGTGTGACGTAGTGTGAAATAAGGTTTACACACTGTGTGACGTAATGTGAAATGAGGTTTGCACACTGTGTGACGTAGTGTGAAATAAGGTTTACACACCGTGTGACGTAATGTGAAATGAGGTTTGCACACTGTGTGACGTAGTGTGAAATAAGGTTTACACACTGTGTGACGTAATGTGAAATGAGGTTTGCACACTGTGTGACGTAGTGTGAAATGAGGTTTACACACTGTGTGACGTAGTGTGAAATAAGGTTAACACACTGTGTGACGTAGTGTGAAATAAGGTTTACACACTGTGTGACGTAGTGTGAAATGAGGTTTGCTCACTGTGTGACGTAGTGTGAAATAAGGTTTACACACTGTGTGACGTAGTGTGAAATGAGGTTTGTACAATGTGTGACGTAGTGTGAAATGAGGTTTGTACACTGTGTGACGTAGTGTGAAATAAGGTTTACACACTGTGTGACGTAGTGTGAAATAAGGTTTACACACTGTGTGACGTAGTGTGAAATAAGGTTTGCACACTGTGTGACGTAGTTTGAAATGAGGTTTGTACACTGTGTGACGTAGTGTGAAATAAGGTTTACACACTGTGTGACGAAGTGTGAAATAAGGTTTGCACACTGTGTGACGTAGTGTGAAATAAGGTTTACACACTGTGTGACGTAGTGTGAAATAAGGTTTACACACTGTGTGACGTAGTGTGAATTAAGGTTTACAAACTGTGTGACGTAGTGTGAAATAAGGTTTACAAACTGTGTATCATTATGGGAAATGAGATTTTCACATTACATTATCAAGTTATCAAACAAGATTAATTTATATCGCCTTGCGGAAGATCAGAGTAATTTCATTTCATGAAAAAAGGTAAATAAAATTAATCCAAATTCATGGACAACATTTTATAAGGATTTCAAAAATATGCCACATTGTAAAATACATTTGTTCACCTTATGTGACATAAGTATGAATAAGGTTTCCTCATTGTTAAACCAATTATGAAATAAGGTTTTCATAAAGTCAATATGTACTATGCGATCTGTGATGTCTGTGATCACAAGGCGTTTACCATTCTGGTCAAAATTTCATGCATGTAAATGTAAAAAAATACTTTATTGTCGAACTGTGGTAAAGTTAACCATGTGGCATACACCCACAGTGTGTTACAGTTCTTCATTAAAGGCAAGGACCAGTTTTGGAAACGCCTCTATTAACAAAAATTAAATGGAAGTTCTTATTACCAATCATTTGAAAGAATATGTTTTGACTAATAGGTGATGATACAAATTTTGCCGGGAAACCGCCTACTAATTTATATATATTGGTAAATTATTATATCTATCTGGACTGGATAGATATAGGGTAGTCCCATATAGATCTTTCTGTGTACAGTGCTTGTAACTTTACCAAAACTGTGCCAAATTTCTTATCATTTTGATGATTCCAGAACCTTGCAGTACACACCAATACTAATATGCTAGATGATCAACCTTTTCTGATCGATTCCACAACTGGTCTATGCCTAAAAAACTTGTATTTATTTTTTAAATTTAGATCTTTACAGTGAACAAACTGGGCTTGCCTAATGTTGATAACAGTACAAACAATGATACAGATACATAGAAGACGATTGAATCAAAAGGAAGCTTTAGAAGAAGAAAACAATGAAGGAAAATGATTAAAAATCAATTTGCCATAAAAAGCTTGGGTCAAGATAATATTCCTTTTTTTTCCTGTCAGTTTTCTCCTTTCCTTTATTGATGTCCTGTGACGTATTATTGTGCCGATAGTCTTTCAGCTCCAGGCGTTTAAGGCAATTACAGATTAGATTTAACGCCAATTTACTGAAAAGGCCCGAAGCAAAAGCCTGGGAGACAATTTAAAAACACCGTTGATTGACTGCCGCCCGAATGCCGTTTCTCTTTCTCCGTGCATTTATATCCTGTCTTATTTTCTCCTTTTGGGCTTTTTTTTGCTCTTTTTCCTTGGGTCTTTTTTCACTTTTCTTTCATTAGTTGTTTTCTTTCTGTTCCTGAAGTTAACTTTACCTGGTGATTTAAATATTCATTCATTTTACTATCTTCATATCTATTATTTCATTTATTTACCAATACTGTCTGTGTACATATTAGATTTCTTTACTTATATTATTTGAATATTTTTAGCACTTATTTTAAGCCTTTACAAAACTGAAAGTTCTGTCCCGTTAGATATAGACTTTTTAATATTCCGCATATAAATATATTTTTACAAACGAAGTCCTCTTGGTTGCAAGATGACAATTGATTAAAACAAAAACAAAACTATAATTTAATGGAGTTTATTGAATTTCAATATATTTCTCCCCAATTCTATGAAACTGCCTTTCGGTACTAGTATTTCTGGTAAACATTATTTGTTAAAACAAAAACTTTAATTTAAAACGAATAACAAATATATTTTTCTTAAAAAGAAAAAAGAAATGAAACGATGTCTATATCTTTCACTCTTTATTTTCCTGTTGCTCATTTTCTCCTTTCTCCATCACCTTAAACAAGTTCCAATTTCTGTCACAATTGGCCAAAAGGCATTAAAAAATTTGCTCTAATTTCTGCCTCTCTCTATCTCTTACGCTTTCTCCCCACTATCCCAAACCCACGCAAGTTTTTCGCCCTCAGATTGAGCGTCTATCTCTTCCTAATTTACTAAATGGAGGCTCGAGTTTGGTGTGTTGGAAAGTGTGATAAATTTAATTTCATTTGTTCGCCAAATTTGCTACTTTTATTTCCCAATTGCTTCGGGCAACGTTTGTACACCACACGCGTCGGCGTTTGCAGTATATACGAGAAGGTGAAACGCGGTGCGAGATCGAACGCGCCAATGGAAAAAAATCACGCGTTATACAAGACTGTTTCAGAAGTGGATAGAGAAATTCTGCTCTATCAATTTTTGATTTTAGGATATATTTTGATCTTCTAGGGCCTGGCAAATGGTTTTGTGATACTAGAATAGGACGATAGGAAGATCATGGTATGCATGTCCGTTTTATTTTGCAAAGTGGAAGATAAATACTTTAAAGTTGGTTTAAAAAAAGGTGTTTTTTAATCAAAATCTTGTGACTGAATGAATAGGCGAAGATAAAAAACAAAAAAAGAGTATGAACACAAATGATACAGAGCAATTGAATCGAAACCAAAAGATAAAACACCAACGAAAGGAGGGAGAGAGAGAGAGAGAGGGTCATTCATACTTTTACAAAATTGTTATTATCTTTAATAGAAGCAATGGCAGTATGCTTAAAGATGGGGAATCAATGAATAGGCCAACAAAGAAACAGGGTGGAGGGGGGGGGGGAGCTGAAACTAGAACATTATGAGGAAACACAAACAGAGAGAGGGGAGGGATGAGATCGAAGAGAGAGAGAGAGAGAGAGACAAAAATGGTACTTATACAACAGTAATAGACCTACACATACTAAAATAAATGTGAGGGCATATTCAAAGGGAAAGAGAAAGCTAGGTAGATAATTCAAGGGAGAGATAATAGATACATGGATAGAGAGAGAGAGAGAGAGAGAGAGGGGGAGAGAGAGGGAGGGAGGGAAAGAGAGAGAGATAGAGATAGATGGAGAGATAGACAGAGACATAGAGACAGAGAGGGAGACAGAGACAGAGAGATAGAGAAATAGATAGAGAAAGAGAGAGAGACAAACAGAGACAGAGAGACAAAGAGAGAGTGGGGTGGGTGAGCAACCCACCGCCCATAATATGACTGAGAGCTCGCAAAATGAAACATTACACCCTGTAGCATTTAAACACTTAACTCTTCACTTGAATCTCGTTAATGAATTCAATGCTCTGGTATGTATTGATCCAGTACAACGGACCAGGTCGAAAACCCCGACCAGACCGGCCCAGAGCTCGCCCGACCATCTGTTCAAGAATTTCGATGCGAGTACAATACAACCCCAGTACTCGGTTAATCAAGAGAAACACTATTTTAAATGGTGTGATATATCACGAAGAGCTTATGAAATTTATAGATTGATTTTGTAGAGAATTTTGACCGTAGTGATTATGGATTTTAAGTAACCCACTGAAAGATAATGATGATAATAATTGATACTAATGGCAATGATAACGATACATATGATAATAATATTGATAATGATTGTGAACAAATTAATGACAATAATAGTAAAGGCATGACGACGATAATACTGATGATGATGATGGTGATAATTATGACAATGATGATGATGATAATGGAGATGATGATAGTAATGACGACATTGATGATGATGGTGAAGATGATGTTAATAATGAAGATGATAGTGATAATTAAGAAGAAGATGATGATGATAATGAAAGATGTTGGTGATAATGAAGAAGATGATGATGATGATGATGATGATGATAATGGAGATGATGATGATGATGATGGTGATAATGAAGATGATGAAGACGGCAATGATGATGATTATGACAATGAAGATGATGGTAATGACGACGTTGATGGTGATGATAATGATGATGATGATGGTGATGATGATGATGATGATGGTGATGATGATGATGATGATGGTGATGATGATGATGATGATGATGATGTTGATGATGGTGATGATTGTCATATTTACCCTGGGTCGCCGCATCAGTATCAATCCTCTTCTCCGCCAAGCTTCGTTTATAACAAATTCGACGTAGATCAATTCAATCAATTCAAATCACAGTTCCACGTCAAACCAGTATGTAGGCCCACACAACAGCCCATCTGACCGACATTTTGATTGCCGTTTTTTTATTTGCTGTATTGTTTTAACTTTATTTATAAAGCATTCAAGGCATGCCGTTGTTCTTTTTTAGGTCTTATATTTTGTCTTTAGGTTTTATCTTCTTCATTAACACCTCAATCATCTTTATGCCGATTGTCATCATTACCATCATCATTACTACCATGATGATCATTATCATTAACTCATAATACTCGTTATAATCATCACCATCATCACCGTCATTATCATCATCATAATCGTCGTTATCACCATCATCATCATCATCACCATTACATTCATAATCACAATTTATCGTCATCGTCACCACTATCACCAGCACCATCACCATCACCATTACTGCTAACAATGTTCAAATAATTCATCATCGTCGCCCTCAACATCGTCATCATTATCATGGTTTTCGTGATTTAACTTATCATCGTCGTTATCACCACTTCATACACAAAACTGTTTTAAATTTAACAGCATAAGAAGGCTTGCAAACACTGATGCCTACTGTAAGCGAAACCTTCAAAATTATTCAAAAATTTATTTTAATAATCCGGTGGGGGGGGGGGGGGGCTATTTGTGTCACCTCTCCTCCAACTTTAATGTTTCCTCTCTGACATAATTTCGTTTAACCTTATCTAAAGTCTTGCTTTTCAACACATATTGCGAGTCCTATAGAATCCTAAAGGATGGAATGATTTTGAAGGTTTGGCGTCCATATGAGGTATGCACACATCTTTTACGTCGTTACGTATTCATTATTGTCGTTGTTGTTTGCATGGTAGGTATCAAAAACCTCTTATTCACAGTGTTCTAACCTCTCCATCTTCACTCGCCTATCTCCCTATTTCCTAAAACCTCAAGACATAATCCCCTCCCTCCCGATTCCACTCTCTTCTCCCTTACCCCGCGGTTCCCACTGCCCCCAAAAGCCTGGTACCCCTACCCCATCTCACCCACTGCGCGCAGCTCCTACATCCACCGCGCTAACTGATCGTACACCACTCTTCCACCGACGCGCATGCGTGTTTTAAACGTCCGTGCGGACAGGCGTCTGCAATCCTCGCCCTTCGCTGCACCCGTCGTACGGGGCTTTTAACTGCCATTAGCGTGCATTTAAAACACGCGGTGGAGTATCATACTTGAGTAGCCGGTGAAGAGGCTACAGATGGCGGGAATCTTCCCGGGCGTGCGTGGAGTGTTCCGATGGATGAGACCCTCGCCATGCCTCATTTCCATACCGAATCTCCGGGCAGCTACTCTCCCACCAAAGCGACCTTTTATAACAAAATTGAACACGAGAATTGGGGGAAAAGACTGAGCAATACCTAGTCATAATGATAATAAAACAAAAGTAGACAACAATTAACATTCTAGACACATACAAAAAGGAAAAATAAGTAGAATAAATCGATTGAAGAAAGTAGCTAAAGTGGTGAAATGGTACAAACAGTAAGTGCATGGACATAGTTAGAATTTTCATCGTTTCAAATATCAATAGTTTTCGAGTTTAAACAAAATCTGTTTGTCTGTTTTGTTTTGATTTGTTTCATGAAATCTGCAAGTAGGCCACTCTCTCCTTGAAGTAAAAGCCACAACGTGTTGATATACAATTTATATTATAAAATGACAATTACAGCGCGGAAAAAAAACAAAAAACTGGATTCTAATTATTGTGAAACATGTAAACATATAAAGTCAAGACGCGGACAGATTAGAAAGGAATTTGATATACCAGCAGGGAATTTCTTGGAATGTTTGTTATTCAAATTTTCTATAAAAAATATTAAAAAAACGTTATCTACGTAAGATATGAAAATACCATCCGAATGTTAAACTAAAATACGCTGTTCTCAAAAAGTCTAACAACAACTTGACTATTTCCACTTCAGTTTCCTCTAACATTAAAGCTAAAACAGAGAGTTATGTCTTGAAAGTAAGAAGTTAAAGCTCCAATATGGACAATCGAAACTTTTAACTCGGCGCCCATATAGATCATGTCTGCCGCGTTCGGCCCAAGTTGCAGCTTTTTCAACTCCGCGCGTCTGCTAGCCAATTAGCATACAGTATTGCAGCCAAGTGCGCACCGCACCGTACAGGTGATACATACCTAAAACGCGTTACATTAGGAAAGTTATTTCAGTCTCGATCCGAGTGCCCATTTTTTTTTCTTTCTCGAATTCATCAAATTTTGTTATTTACTTCTTTCTTAGGTAGCGATGGTGTTCAATTACCTGGCTTTGAAGATTTTAGGGGGTAAGGAAAGAGGATTGTTAGATTTTAGGTGAAGAGAGGGGCAAAATATTTTGTTGTTGGTGAGTTCAGTTACTCGGATATATTTTGTAGACAAACCGGATTGATTCATGTAACACGTTACATGAATCACAGTGCAGTTCCAACTGCCCGTGTTTTTTTCTTTTCTTCTTTCGAATTCATCCAAATTTTATTTACCACATTTCTAATACGAGTATGGTATTCAGCTATATGTTTTAGAAGATATTGGGTTAAGCATAGAGAATTGGCAGATTTAGGGGGTAGGAAAGGGCGTTAACTCTAGACTTGTTGGTGACCCAAAGTAGAATAGCTCCCAAAACCCGGTAAGAGTTTGTATAGAATGCATGGTTAGATTCCCGAAATGCGTTACATTACGAAACTTTCTTCAGTGTCGATTCAAACAACTTTTTTCAGAGTTGTCCAAAGTCAAATTTCTTTTTCCTACTTTCTCAGACGAAGAGGGTGTACAATTTCTTGTTTTGTTGGTGTGTTTGTTTATTTATTCATTATTCTTATTATTCAAATCTCTTTTCGGTGGGGCGAGGTAGGAAAAAGGATTGATAAAATTATTAAGGGAAAGAGAAGGTTGTCCAGACAGGGTCGCTATTCGATGCGTGACGTCAGGAATTTAGCTGCAAAACTTGTATCCTTGCAACCAACCCGAACATGAAAATTGTTATCGTGAGCAAGAAGAGAAAGAAGGAGATTGAAATAATATGCAAGATGACTTTAAAAATAAAGGAAAATAGCGAGAATATGGATGATAAGAGAATGAATTACAACACCGCGCAACAGACGAGACGTAGGAAATGTTATTATCCAGGAATTGCAAAGCTGTGGTTACTTCGACTAGTTTTGTTTAAGAAACAACCGCTAATTCACCCTACTTTGAAAGATAAGATGAGTATTTCGAAAGAGAGAAAAGTCTTCAAGTCCTAATTAGATTTTCTCTGTTTTTGCCTGCCCTTAAATAACCAATTTGCAGTAATTCGTTCCAATAACTCGTCGGGCATTATCGGTATCACTCCTCCAAGAAAATCATCGCGCCGAATTCAGCTAAATTTTGATATCAATGCTACCAAAATGATTCCACCATATTTCCCTGAGGCAATTTGCTCTAAACGCCCCGGCAGCATTTCAACCGCCAACTTTCTATTTTGTTCATATACGGTGCTTTCTTTTCTCCCATTGCTGTAATGTACCCCGCTCTACGCGTATTCAATGAACAAATTGCCGCAACAAAATTTGCGCAAATTGCTCGTTACAAATTCGGTATCGATAACCCCTTGAGAGCCAATATCGATAACTTGTCTGCGCGGACTGCTCGCGTGCTAGTGTGTCTACTTTCGTCCTTCTCTCTCTCTCTCTCTCTCTACTCCTCTGTCTGTGGTGCTCTCTTTCTAACTCTCTTTCTTTCTCTCTTTGTTATTCCTCATTCTATCTCCTTTCAAGGATTTTCCTCTCTTCTCTTCTCCCTCTCCCTTAGCCCTCTTCCTTCTCCTACTCTTTCGAGGTATGTTCTTCCTCGTACTCTTTCTCTTTTGTCCCTTTTCACTCCACTCTTCTCAAATGTATCTTTCTCACTTCCTTCGCTTTCTCCTCGAAGTGAAAGTGTTGATTTCTAGGTGGAGTCGGTGTCTGCTGAGTAGACCTTCGTAAAATCAGTAAATAAAGATCATGCAGTGTACTTTGATTTCATTTCTATCCATGATCCGATACTGACAAGAAAAAAAAAAAAAATTACAACCACTAGTTGCTTTTGTTATATCCTTACGAGTTAATATATCTAGCATTACAGAAATAATGAAAAAAGGCCCGGCCTTGAGGCCTCTATTGTGAATTTACATAACTCGGGGACTCATTTCTTTATAGACATTGGATGAGGGTCATAGTTGCATTTTTTCTTTAGAAGTCATCAACTTAAAAAACTTCCAAATTCACTATTGATCCAGAATATTTTATTTGAAGACGGTGTGGTATCAGAGATTTGAAGACTCTACTTACACTAGAACATTGTATATTAAGTTATTATTGGAAGCCTTATGCCAATTCTAAGGTGAAATGAAGTAAAAAGCAATAGAGTCTTATTTTATCACACTTTCCTTGTTATTATGCACCTCTATGTATTTGAGAGTCTAAGGGCTAAGCGATTATTGAAGACGGGGTGCATATTTTTTATGAATTTAACAGTTATACTTAAAAGCACTTAATATCAGGCTCGTCAAGTCAGGAATCTTGCCCGACGTTATACTGAAATCTAAGAAGCAGCCGGTAAAGCATGTCGTGGGACACAGTATTTGATTATTACAAGACGGCGTGCAAATCTTCGACATAAATCTACGTCAAGCATTATGAACTAGCTATAGTTAAAACTGATCGTGAAGAGACTCGTCAAAGTTAGAACTCTTGCTAGTTGGTATACTATTTTAATGGTCGGTAATGTAAAGGATAAAATACATTTCATTTATCCACCTTCAGTGAGTTCAGAACTTATTCCCTAATCCTTTCACTTTATTCTAGCAATAAATTGGTTTTAGGCATCTCGATGTATTCTTGAGAGTCTTAGGGTTAAAGTGATTATTGAAGACGCGGTGCACATTTTCGTCATGAATCTACATCAAGTCGCTCTACTTAAAACCAATCAACATAAGTTAGACTCCACAAAGTCGGGACTCTTGCAAGATGGTATACTGTCTTAATGGTCGGTAACATAAAGGATAAAATACATTCCGTTTACCCATAGTCAAAACTTGCTCCCAAATTCTTTCACTTTATTCTAGCAAAAAAATCAGTAGCAATAAATTGGTTTTAGGCATCTCGGTGTTTTGTTCTTTGGGAGTCTTGGGGTTAAGATGATTATTGAAGACGCGGTGCACATTTTCGTCATGAATCTACATCAAGTAGCACTACTTAAAACCAATCAATATTAGACTCGTCAAGTCGGGACTCTAGCCCGATGGTTCGGTAACCAAAGACTCGTTCCCAAACGCTGTGTAAATATTTTCACTGGCACTGTGGTGAAGGCCATCGTGGCAAAATGCGGGGGAATATGCCGCTTGCCATCAGCTTGCCGATATGGTTTTGAGGGAGGTATTTTGAATAGGGGGCTTCTTCGCTGTATGTTACTTAGGGTGGTGTTTTAAATGGGATATGCGGCTTGTGTGTGATACGGAAAGACAACGACCCATCCCTACTGTAGTTTCATGGTTCGCTTGTTTTATTGTTTAAAAAAAAAAAAAAAAAAAAATTAAATAACTTATGGCACGGTGAAACTTTTCATCTCAGCCTATTTTTGATTGAAACATAAATTATGTTACAGAAATGCTATGAACAAAGGCATTTTAGGGATGGAACGGTGAAAAGACATTTTAAATGTCAACTAGAAGAAACAAAAAGGAAAATGAAAAGGTCAAGAACAAAAATGGAAAAGATATGAGAGAATGGAAGGGAAGAGGTAGAGCTTACCGTGGAGGTCTTCGAGGATATGTAGAGGGACTTCTTCGCTGTATGTCTGAGTGGCGCTAATATAATGATTGATGGGACATGCACCTTTGTATGTAATAGGAAAGACAATTGCGAATACCTGTATTTTCAGGATTATATTTTACGTCTTTTTATTTTCTTGCATGATGTTTTGTCAATCATCATTGCCATACTCTTTAATTTGTTTTAGATAGTTTTCTTCTGAGAGGAATAACAAACAAATATAAGCCTGAGATAGAAATACATTAACATGTACAGCAAAACAGAGAGGGGAACGAAAAGGGTTAGGATGATGAGAGAATGGAGTCGTAAAAGGGAGAAAAGGAGGCAGAGGAAATGAAAAGGAAGAAAGAAACAGAGACGGAGAGGGAGAGAGAGAGAGAGAGAGAGGTGAGTGAGTAAAAGAGAGAGGGAGAAGGAGGGAAGGGGGACGAGAACGAGACAGAGTAAAACACAGAGAGATGAAAGTAGGTAACAACTTTCTCTCTTATTTTCTCCCCCCTTCTTAAAAAGAAAAAAGAAAAGAAAACGAACGTGATCTACTACAGATATGAACTTCGCACACTAAGATCTTTTGACAATATATATCATTTTTCACATTCATGGTACAACATTTAAGAAATCATTTATTAATATCATATATTATTATTATTATTATGACCATTTATCATCATCATCATCATCATCATCCTCATCATTAGTATTATACTAATGCGTCTTGAAATCACAGAATCTCATGATATGAAAATTCCCCATAATTCTTCACCAATTTACCCGAATCTTTTGCAACAAAAGACAACTCTTTATACCTGAAATTACCACAATAGGTACAAATTCCCCATTCCTCATCCATTTCTCGTTCATTTTGTAGTAAGCAAAAAACAAAACTCTACATCATTTTCGCTTTTAATTTGTTATCCTCATTTTTTTCTTACATCAAAATTGAATGAATTTGAAAGAATGGAAAGCTTTCAATTCTCCTCTCCTACCAGTCAAAAAAAATTGCGCATGAATGAAAAACAATATCTACTTTAATATCCCTATTCAGATAACATCAATAAGCAAAATAAATACAGAAACTACACAAAAGCGCTTTGATAATAAAGCACTTTTCAGACTGCGTTTTGATGTGTAGTCCGTATATAAGTGAATCTGAATGAATCTCAGTTTTGCAAAGCAGGGAGAAATCTGCGCATCTAGAAACCCAATCAATTAATCCATAGTAGCCTGTGCGTATGGTCGGTATTTTATTGATGTTCAATAAGGATGATTAAATTACGACAAAGATGCATTTCCGAGACTTTCCAGTGATCATTTGATATCATTTAAAGCAAGAAACTAACAAAAATGTCGGAAACTGTATACGGAGTGTAGTAAGTTAAGAAAACCAGTTTTTTTTTCGTTGAAGAATGATAATCTTTATCATTATTTTACCAAGAGTGAAGTGTACTTAATAACAGTGGCGTATACAGGTTCGTACACCTGGGGGGGGGGGGGGATGACTCAGGGGCGGATCTAGCTTTTTGCTAAGGGGGGGGGGGGTTTGACCAAAATAATGACGACGCGGAGCATCGTCCACGAGCCGCGAAGCGGCGAGCCGATTTTTTTTGGGGTGTTTATTTTAACCCCGTAAGTGATGTTTTCCTGGCATCTATTAACACAATGGAGACCATAAAAAGCAGTGCATGATAACGTCTTTTTAAATCAAGTAACAGTTAAATACCCAGTTATATCCAGAGTTATCATGTGTTTGGTTAAGTTACCAGATGAGTTGAATATCTTCTCACAATATTTGCACTTGAAAGGGTTTCTCTCCAGCGTGCGTTCTTTTTCTTTTTTTTCTTTTTTTTTCTTCTTTTTTTTCCCCTTTTTTTTGTTTGTTTGTTTTTTGGGCCGCCCAAGGGGGGGGGGGGGTTTAAACCCCCTAACCCCCCCCCTGTAGATCCGCGCCTGTTTAATCTTGTGGTTATCTTGAGGTTTCCAAACCACAAGATAACCACAAAATACTTGTAAGATTTTCTTTTTTTTACCGTCTGGATTGGCTTTCACCGTGTGAATGCGGCTAATAACAATAAACACAATTACAATAATGATGAGGATTATTATTATCATCATCATAATTATTATTATTATTAATATTATAATTGTTATTATTATTATTATTACTATTATTATCATCATTATGACTTATTAAGTAAGCAAATATCATTCCCCAAAACCTGGGGGGGGGGGATGATTGTACATGCCATCCCCCCCACCTTGTGAGGTGGGGGGGATGCATCCCCCTCATCCCCCCCGTTGTCTACGCCCCTGCTTAATAACATCACATACCTGCACCTTTTTTTTTTACTGAACTTTTGTAGCTAATGTTTATAGGTAAATCTGAGTTGGGAAGCGATTTAAAAGATTGATCATTTAGTACATAATTATGTATTGGTGTATACTGTGAGGTTTTTGAGTCACCAAAATCATATGAAATATTGGCTCTATGTTGATATGAGTCGCATGCACTATACACAGAAATTCGTTTATGGGACTACACACACTTGTGGCATACAAGTTGTGGGCCACAACCTATAGCTATTAACTGTCATAATTTATGAGGGTATTTGAAGAGCCATCATTTTTTACGATATTAACATGAAAATAATGGAAAATAACAGTTAAGGCTGTGGACGATAATTGTTTTTCTAACTTTTTCTTATGAAGAACGAGTTTTAATGATAGTGAAGTCATTTCGGGATAATCATAATTATTATGATTAACTCTATTTAAATTATGAAAACCAAAAACCTTTAATCTAACACACAGCATTATTTGTTTCATAATTAGAACCACGTAAACTAAACTGACATGACTTGTGACAATATCAAGCAGGCAAGAGAGAGACAGAGGCAGAGACAGAGACATAGAGGCAGAGAAGCAGAGAGGCAGATAGAGAGAGAAGCAGATATAGAAAGAGAGGCAGAAAGGCAGATAGAAAGAGAGAGAGAGAGGCAGAGAGAGAGAGAGAGAGGGACAGAGAGGTAGATAGAGAGATAGAGAGAGAGAGAGAGAGAGAGAGAGGCAGAGAAGCAGAGAAGCAGATATAGAAAGAGAGGCAGAGAGGTAGATAGAGAGATAGAGATAGAGAGAGAGAGAGAGGCAGATAGAGAGAGAGAGAGAGAGGAGGAGAGAAATATAGATAGAGAGAAAGAATAATAGAGATAGAGAGAAAAGTAGCTATAACTGCTGTATTTGAATTAGTCTTGTTTAAATTTTATTACTTGTATCATCAATAACCATGATCGTGACGATAAAAGGCATAAAATGTTAACAAATAAATTTAGATACCAACGTTACTAATTCGGCCTTCCCTAAATAGTCTATATTTCGGTTCAAGTGGTGTAAGCTACAGTAACCGTGGCTTATATAGTAAGAAGCCTGTATCAAGCGACCGAAGTTAGTGGAAGAAAAAAAAATCTCAGCGCAAAGGTGGGGTGATCGAATAATCCATATTGTCTGCGAGTACGCGTGCTTTCTACATCGATATTCAATAAGTACGATTACAGACTCGTAAAGTCGGATTTCCGATCGCTTCCAACAGGTTTTAAAGGCTTAGTACACATTTAAAAGCGAAGTGTCAGCATAATTCAAAATGGAAAGAAAAAGTGTATTTCCTTTCGTGTCGGCGTCAATTGAAAGAACATTTACAAAGTGTCGACACAAAATTATGCCTTTTGATTTAGAGAGAAGGATATGAAAATAGGGTGTTAAGTTTTAAAGAAAACGACAAAGGCGCACATTTTTCATATTTTCAATGATTGACCTTTCACAATTCAATAAGTACGACACGTCTTAAAGATTCATTAATTATATTTGTGATTAAGTTATGATAGAACATCGATACTTCTCGGTTTCGTTTTTTCTAGGACGCACTGTATAAAGCATCTTTAGTTTTGCAATTAAAGCTTTACACCATGGCGTGACGAGTAAACATACTTCCACTCTGGGGTTTCCTTGTCATGCTACGCTCACAGTTCAAAATACCAATTAATGTAACCATAAATGCTAAATTAAAACAAAACATGAAATACATCATTAACTCACGACAGTATGAACAAGTCCTCATAAAAAACATGACATACTCATTGAAGCAATCAAGCAAACATTGGAATACATGGAATATGCTTTTTTAGAGAGATGACTAGGATATACATTAATTTGCGCGACCGATTATGATCGGCGTTATACTGATTTTAGGCAAGTGACGTCTTTAGACTATTTAGATTATTTATCTTCAATCTGCCTTTAAGATTCACTCTAAACGATTACACCTAGTTCGATATCGCCTTTTCCTCTGTACTGGAGATATGGCACGTGGAGCTAACGATTAATCCATACGCGAGAAAGTGGTCGTCTTGTGAATCGCCTGCGATCGATACCAAAATATGTGGATGTCGTCTGTGCATTATTCTGAACGTATGTTTATCAAAGGAGGCGGGATTTTATCGAATTCTTTGATCTGCAAATATAATGTCGCGTGCTGTACTTTTTTGCGGTTATGATGCACTTTCCGTATATTCTATTATGCAATTTGGAAAAAATGCTTCAACTTTGTGGAGCAATGAACCTGAAAGAAAATGAATAAATGTTCCCGATATAGCTTCAATAATATTGAAGACAGATTTTTGCGCAATTTGAATATTTTCATGTTATTCATTCATTCATGGCGTATTTCGCGTATTTTGGTCATACATTATTCATTCAAAGGGAAAAGAAATTCGTTTCAAACATATGAAACAATATATAGACGTTGACTTTCCATTCATAATCCGTCATAATCCATTACAAGGTCCCTCGGAGAGAATATAAAGATGTCAGTCCACTGGTTGCTTACCTTATAAGCATACACACTTAATAGCTTCCCCATATTTCACTTATTATGGGTCTATGCTACACGTCTTGTTTTTATTATGCCTTGTCATCTAAAATCTTATCTTTGAGACATACTTGTTAACTGGGATATGGAACATTAAAAAAAAAAAAAAAAAAAAAAAAAAAAATGCTCTTATCAATCAGGTAAAACATACAAACAAGTAGGATACTCATTTATATTATGTTGTGTAATATTTTGGATGTCTGTTGTAGGTATATCAAGCTATTGAAAATATGAAGAGAAAAAATGTACCACTTGTCTTTTTTTGATTGATTTCATAAATAATAGAGTAAGGAATACTGCCTTTAGTTTATTTATTATCATCAGTAACGCTGCTTGCAATATCCTATTCTCTCTCTCTCTCTCTCTCTCTCTCTCCATATTTCTTTCTCTCTCTCTCTCTCCCTCTTTCTCTCTCTTTATATATATATATATATATATGAACGCACACACACACACCCCCACACAAACAACACCACACACACACACACACACAAATAATATATCTCCCTCTCTCTCTCTCTCTCCCTCTCTAGCACTTCTACCTCTCTTTCTCTTTGAGATGTGTAAAAGATCCCCTCTCCCACCATCCCAACACGCCCTAGTTTGCCCTGCCAGTATTATTATCCAAATAACATTTTCTCAAGAGTTTCCCCAATTACGATGGAGTAAAATTCCCTAAACATATTTACGTTTTTCCGAAAAAGGAGAGAAAAAGAAAACCGCTGGCGTTCACGTGCCAATCATCGTTAGGCCCTGTGCTGCCTCGAAGTGGCGGGAAAAAATTGGAGACAAATTCGATAAAATCTCTTGGCTGAAATGGCACCCTACTTTTAACCTAAATTTGGGGACTCTCCTCGTCTTTTTTACTTTTGTTTTGACACTTTTTGTTGCCTTTTGTGATCAAGCAATTTAGCCACTGTTGTTTCAACATCTATATCAAATTTGGGTAATTTTTCTGAGTGGCTATATATCCTAAGAGTATCATTTTTTGTTAAAGGAGGGAGTGTTATCGTTTGGTTGCGATTGGGAGAGAGAAAGTGAGTGAGTGAGAGAGAGAGAGAGAGAGGGGGAGGGAGAGAGGGAGAGAGAGAAGGGGGGGGCAGAGGAAGAGAAAAAAGGTTATACGCTTTGATAAGTCCTTATAAAAGCACAACCCTGATACTATGCAAGGGGATAATTATGTAACTTCTCGAATAATTGAATCTTCGATTTATTATGTTATTGTTGCAGTATTATGTGTCACATAATCCTTTTGATTGTTGCCCATAATGGAAGTGGAATCCTCTTCAAAAATTCCAGGTACATTTTCATGAAATAATACAACTTGAAAATATATTCACAATGAATCTTGAGCCTTGAATAACGTTGCAAGACTGACTAACCGACATTACACTACTACGACATTTTATTTTCCATCAAAATATTGAAGTTCTTAAAAACAATCTTGGCTGACTGGCTTAAATAGCATATTTTAGGAATTGAAATTGAAGAGTATGATATCATACCATTAAGAACCCGACACTTATATGCAAATATCGCCGCGTTTGCCCGTAACAAAGATGATAATTAGCGTCAACTGCTCTCTCCACTCGCCGCAACTCTGGGGTCTGACGCATACCGTTGCTCCGCTCGTAAACATACATACCAAATAGTATAGGATTACAAAAAGCACTTTTAGACGAAATTAGCGGGCGGTAGCTCTGAAAATCGATCAGCATTTTTAAAAGTGAAATTCTTAAAATTGTACAGTCAATTTTACAGCTAGTGGTATTAACATAGTTGTACACATTTCTCGCTTGTTGGTTTATAGATGATATGAAAAGTTACAGATTGTTAAAAATTCAATTCATCTTACGAAAAGTACATCTGAAGTTTTTCGAATATTTGGAGTATTATTATTATTATTAACACTATATAAAATTATTAGTATTATAATTTTTGTTTTCAGAAGCTTTTGACTCATGTCCATAAAGTATCACTTAAGAGTTTTGTTTTCATCACAGCACAGTAGCGTATATTTTTATAATCGCTTCGCTATAGAAATTGATCTAATAGATATAGTAGCCACGGTAGTAGTAGTATAAGTAGTAGCAGCAGTTTCATTTTGATTATCACCATCATCATATCAGCATCATTATCATCATCATCATCACCACAACCACCACCACCACCACCACCACAACTACCACCATCGTCATCATCATCACCATCATCACCATCACCACCATCATCATCATCATCATCACCACGACAACCAATACCACCACCATCATCATCGCCATCATCATCATCAACACCATCAACACCATCATCACCATCACCACCATCATCATCACCACGACAACCACTACCACCACCACCATCATCATCATCACCATCATCACCACCATCATCACCATCATCACCATCACCACCATCATCATCACCACGACAACCACTACCACCACCACCATCATCACCATCATCATCATCACCACCATCAACACCATCATCACCATCACCACCATCATCATCACCACGACAACCACTACCACCACCATCATCATCACCATCATCACCAGCACCATCACCACCAACACCACAACATTATCACCATCACCACCAGCAGCATCACCATCATCACCATGACAACCACTACCGCCACCACCATCATCGCCATCATCATCACCATCATCATCATCATCATGTCATCATCATCACCACCACCACCACCACCACCACCACCGTGATCATTATTAGCACCACCACCACCACTATCACCACCACCATCATCATCGTCATCATCATCACCACCACCACCACTACCATCACCACCATCATCAACATTATCACCAACAACACCAATACCACCATCATCATCACCACCACCACCACTATCACCATCATCATCATCACCACCACCACTATCACCATCATCATCACCACCACCACTATCACCATCATCATCATCACCATCATCATCATCACCACCACCACCACCACCACCACCACCACCCCCACCCCCACCACCACCACCATTATCATCATCACATTATCACCGCTACCAACACCATAATCATCGTCACCACCGACACCAACATCATCATCATCATCATCATCAACAACAACATTATCATCACCATCATCATAATCATCACCATCATCATAATCATCATTGGCAGTATTATAAGGAAGATATTGGCCACTGTTTCATTCTACGGGACGCGATGCTCACAGCCTGAGACCCGCCTACTGAAGACTCAGCCAAGACGAGAGTGGTGTGTGCATAGTGGCCCCGTCTCCCGTCTCGAAACTCATTGAGAAGTATTGGGCAAATAATTGAGAAGGGGTTAAAGTCAAGGGGTACGCAACGTAAAGTGTCATGATCCATACGTACATGTCCTAGAGAGATCGAAGGGGGGGGGGGGGGCGTTAGGGTCGGGGAGTGGAAAGCAAAGAGACAGAAAGGATAGAAAGACTAGTGGAAGATATAAAGGATAACATACAAAGAGATATACATATTTAGAGGTTGATAAATTGGGCAGCGTGAGACACACATACATGGAGAACGGAGAGTGGGATGGAGAGGAAGAATGCGGGAGAGAGAGAGAGAGAGAGAGGAGAGATAGAGAGAGAGAGAGAGAAAGAGAGAAAATGGGAGAAAGAGAGAGAGAGAGAGAGAGAGAGAGAAAATGGGAGAGAGAGAAATGTCAATTTCACTCACACAGTATCTAAAATACTGCAAGTGACAAAGAGAGGGATAGACGCCATTAAAATGACAAAGCGTCCCGACGACATTAATGTTGCACAAGAAAACTAGAAAGTAAGAAGAATAATAAAATAAGAAGAGGCAGATACAGCAATCATTTCATCTCTTTATGTCAACATATTAACTACATGTTAACCTTTGATGGTATCTAGTCGAGTGAAACAGGAGGCATTAGACCTTTAGTCGTCCTTAACAGCGCTGTTTACTTTTTAAAATGTTCTAGTTGTCTAAGTTAGATGTGGAAGAACTGTCTATTAAACGCTGCTTTCATGCCTGATTAACAAGAACGACAATAATATCCCTCTTTCTCTAATTTTTCATGTTCTGAATTAATTCATCATTTCATTTTCATCGGTCCTTCTTACAAATTCCTTTTTTAAAAGATCAGTGCTTGTGTAGGGAATAACCACTTTCTATTTATACTACTACTACTACTACTGCTGCTGCTACTACTACTACTACTACTACTGCTGCTGCTGCTGCTGCTTCTACTACTACTACTACTACTACTTCTACTTCTACTACTACTACTACTACTACTACTACTACTGTTGCTACTACTACTACTACTACTACTACAAATAACAACAATAATGATGATATTAATAATAATGATACGAAGAAGAAAACAAAAAGAAGGAGAAGAAGGAAGAAGAAAAAAAAGGAAAATTATAATCTGCATAATTAATATGATATCGTTTTACCTGAATACCTCTTAATATTTGTATTTATCGACTTAAACAACAAACACATTAAAACGAATTTCAGGCTGCCATTACGTATACACCTCCTTTAAGGCTATACCTTGTCACTGTTTTTTTGAAGGAGCTAAAGTCAGAGACACGTTGTTTAATGGAATGGATATGATAGCAATGTCAAAAAGCTATTAGCGCATCATTACCGTTCACGTTAAGCTGGCTACACAGACAACCTAATGTCTACTTTGTTATTGCTTGCTTTATGTCATGTTATGCGTAGGCATGCACGCGTGTGTTGTGGTTCCTTTTCTCTCTCTCTCGCGGGGAGAGCGTGATGGGTTTTGTTGGGCAGCGAGTCGCCATGATTTCACCGACTGTGTCGAATACGCACACAAGATAACATAGCGAGAAAGACATGACTTTTTCATTATTAACACTATTCAGATCTTCCTTGTATGATACGTTGGTTTAACTCAACTTTAGTGGTTATTTCAAACTTTTTGATCAAATAATGTTGCAAAATGTGTCAAATTTACATGAAATGTAAAAATTACATGTCTAGATACACCTTGCGTTCTTATCAACAACTTTCTCGAAGTTCTCCTTTTTGTAAAGAGATCATGATTATGTATTCAGGGATTATATAGAACGTGGTATCTCTGGCTTTCTGTTACTTTAATACCTCAAATAAATCAAAATTCTGTATGGAGTACCTCTTTAAAGAGCTCTGTAGTTTAAATAATTATATCAGATGGATGTTGTTTTCCCATGGCGTATGTACCATGACGTATATCAGAAATAATTATGATGAGTTATTGGTAAATGAGACGATACGTCCACATCTTACATAGACAAAATTCAGAATAAAATGCTTTAATCGCCCTTGGGGGGGGGGGGGGTTGCTTGATTACAGCCCCTTAACGCATTTCTAAACTGATCTCTTTTTCATACTATTTATAATTGTCTACCCATAATAATGATCCCCACCTCGACTCCTATGTTGGGTCTATGTAAGGGCACAATGTACAGGTAACCTTTCATTAAAAAAAAAAATATTATGATCAAAATGGTTTCTCATTACAATCGCTCTTATGATAGACCCGTCTACTAAGATTTTCAAATTGTTTAAACAAAGGTTGTTCTTGAAAACCCGAAACATTGCCCGAGGCTTGCCCGACATAGCAACACGTAATGTGAATAAGAATAAGAGGTTAATGGAATACCTCTTCACTAGGTCCTCAGGAAAGAAACATCCATACATTTGAATATGTAAGTAAACCATTCTATTGGCGTGTAACAACTCCATGAAAGCTAATCGTATAGGTCTACATTAAGCAACATTCATTGAATTCAGGAGAAACTCTACCCAAAACAAAGAAAAAAAGAAAGAAAAGAAACGTAAAACAAAACAAAAGGAAAAAGAAAGAAAGAAAGGGACCTGCTCAGAAATATATCTTTTCCAAGTCATGAGACGATGCAAACAGGTTTATGTGGATTTATACAACAACTCTGATATAATATCACGTCATACATGTTCATGCCTGCAATTTATTACATGACCCCTAAAATGTCGTCTGGAGATCAAACGTACAGAAATGTCAGAATCTGTTGATATTGAAGTATGGTGGAACATAATATCCAGATTATCAGTAGTTCATTGTTGTTATGCATACAAGATACTATCGGTATTATAATTATGTAGGGGAAAGGAGGGTAAGTACGCATTGTATAGTAGGCATTTAGGGTGAGAAACAGACAGGTAGGAATAGTGAGCATCGAAAGAGAGAGAGAGAGAGAGAGAGAGGAGGGGGGGAGAGAGGAGAGAGAGAGAGAGAGAGGAGAAGGAGGAGAAAATGAAGAAGAAGAAGAAGAAGAAAGATGGAAGAAACAGAGATAGAGACGCAGACGGAGGTATGTATGGAATTTCGATGTACACGGCAAACGAGAGATAAAGACTTACAGAGTAAAGCGAGAAATAAAAAGACTCGAATAAAAAGTAAGAGAGAATAAAAAACAGGGGGGGGGGGGGGGGGTCGAATAACTTCGCAGGAGCACTGAGCATTGTAGACTCTGAGAGCAACCCGCTAGCACTCACGAGAGCCTTACCGTCGCCAGAGCTCACCGACCCTGCGGAAGGCCTGCCGCTCGCGTTCCTGCCCTTCCAGATGCTCGCTGGGCCATCTCCCCGTGAAAGCTCGCACGCCAGTTACCATGGTAACATCGATCGCAAATCGTGGATCGATACGGTTGCCTCTCCTGCTTTCCCCCGGCTCTTTCATGCTTACCCTCGCCTTTCTCTCTCTCTATCTCTCTTTTTATTTTTTGTGCACCTCTCTGTCATAATGCCCCTCCATACCCTCTACTTTTCACCGAGAATCTACTATGTACATGTCTTCTCTTTCTTTTTATTCCTCTCTCTCACTTCCCCCTCTCTCTCTCTCTCTCTCTCTTTCTCTCTCTCAATGTCTACCTTGTCTAGTCCTATCCTTATTTTCTCACTCATATTGTACACCTTATTCTTCCTCTCTTTCTGTCGTATGCTTCTTTTTATATCGCACCTTTTCTAATTTCCCTCCAGCAACCTTTCCCATTTATTATGATTTCTCCTCTTTCTCCCCCCCCCCCCTCTCTCTCTCTCTCTTTCTCTCTATATGTGTGTCTCTGTCTGTATCTCTTTATCTAATTCTCTGTTACTGTATCTCTCTCCTTGAATTTAACACTCCCTTCCTTTATGTATTTTCCGATCTCTACACGTAATACATCCATATACCCGATCTCCCTTTTATTATGCCTCTTGTGCAGTTTCTCTCAAACAATCTCCCCCGACCTTTTCACTTTTAATTTCTCTATATTTCTCTCCATCTATCTCCAACAATTATTTATCTCACTTCCCCTCTCAGCCCCCCCCCCCTGACACCTCCCTTTATCCCTTCCTCTCCCCCCCCCCTCTCTCTCTCTCTATATATATATCTCTCTGTCTCTGTCTGTCTGTCTCTGTCTCTCTGCCTCTCTGTCTCATTTCTTTAGAACAATCTCTACAGTTTATTTGCCCATTCTTCTTCTCATCATTATATCCTTCCGTTTTTATGATGAATAGCGTGTAAAAACAGATATAATGATGAGAAAAAAATGGACAAAAAAACTGTCGATATTGTTGTCTCATTATATTTCTGTATCACCTTCCTGTTGTTATTATTATTTTGTTATTTTTATTTTTTTTACCTGACTACTACGAAAGCATAAATGCTTGTAAGTAAGCAACCAGACGGCCGACGGCTTTAGGTCCTCTCCAAAGGACCTGGTAATGAGGATTAATGCCTTACCAAAGGACACTAGCGCATCGACTTGGTTTCGAACCCGGGTCACCGGATTACGAGACCACTGCTCTACCGACTGAGCTATCGCGCCTACTCGCGCCTGCTTGTTTTTCATCCCACTTTCATCTGACTGCCTAGTTTCCCCAAAAGCATTTTCAAGACCCCTCTCTCTCCCCTTCTCTCGTGTACCTTGTAAATATATACACTGTATGTATGATGCCCCTCTTGCCATTTATTTGTCTTTTTATAGTGACTTTATATATCTCTATCTAAGCTGATTTTTCTTTCTCTTTCTATTTCTCTCGGTATATTTATTGCTCTCTCTCTCTCTCTCTCCCCTCTCTTCCGTCTCGCTCCCTTCCTCTCTCTTTCCTTCCCTCTTTCTGCCTTTCCTCTCCCTCTCTCACCCATCTCTATTTTTTGTTATACCTAGGCATCTCTTTCGCTATCTCTTTGTGTTTCCCCCTATCGCTGCGATCCATCCGCTCGTTGCTATTCAATTCAACCCTTTTCCCCCTCTCATTTTTATCTCCACAATCACGGCTTGTTTTTTCCGATTTCCCACCGTAGACTGGTTAACTGAAATAGAATAAATGCAAAATAGCATATGAAAGGAAAAAATAGTATTCCCACGTTTTAGCGGCGCTTCTATCTATTTTGAAGACCAAGTGGGATTGATATCATTATATTCTCTATTGGCAAGAGCCTCATGTATTTCTTTTAGTCGAATCTTTACCGCGTAGTGTAATTTTTTAATAACATTTTTTGTAACCCTTTTCCGTTTTACTCTCCCCTCATGTGCAATCATTCTCCATTGAAAAGAGCTTCAGGTACTTTTATTTTGTGTCGAATCTTATCTCTTATCCTCGTATTGCAAAAATGACCCCTCCCCCTTTTCCGTTTTACCCTCCCTCCATGTGCAATCATGGCATATTATTACAGATATTCTATTATCCTTACTCATAGTGAGATTCCAATATAATATACCAATCATTCTCATGATCATCTAAACGTTCGAATGACTGGATATTCTATTTGTAATGTTTACTGTCTGATATACAACAGGTAATCAAATTCTGTATGTTTATTAAATGTAATGGGGAAATTAATCTATAGTCTCCTTTCTACTCTATAGTTTTACATAATGAATATCGATTTAGGAAAACGAAACTCTGAACCGTGTCACAATCGTTACGAAAATGAAGTTTAATCTCTAAAAGTTGGTTGATTAACTCATATTTATTTGGTCATAGAAGTATTTAAAACCCCTTTTACCCTCGGGGAGGGGGAGGAGGGGGAAGGGAGTGTAATTGTAAAATAAAATGTTATCAGAGTAATGCGGCCTTTTCCAATACATGTTTACATGTTTAATTCTGTACAATAATGTTTATATATCATATTAAAATACATCAAGCTGATCTGTTTGTAATCCCTATACTCTTAATTCTGCCTTTGCAGCCATCTCAATAGCTCTTTGAAATTATCTCCGTTTCTCTTACCCAACTCGCGTGTAATTCAACGATAGATTTCGTGTTATCCTATTAATTCTACTTTGTTACCCCTACCATTGAATTAATTCCCTCTCACACAGCCGCATGAGTCCATCCTTAAATTACTTCTCCGATAGATAGAATAACACCCTCACGACCTTTAATAAATCTATCTTTCTTTTTAACTAGTGACGGGCCTTGAGCTTGCGTCCATGCTATATGCGTAGTCAGAGAGCTAACTCGGAGCGCGATGGAAAAAAGGGACCTCAATTTCTAGTCGCTTTTAACCCCATTATGGACGCCTGGAACGCCGGGCGATGCGTAACCGAATGCGCTAGCATGCCTTAATGCGTTTTTGCCAGCAATATGCGGTGTTGAGTTCGGGGAGAAAATGGATGGTGGTTTCTTAGATTCGTTCTTCGCAGAGAGGGGGTTACTTTAGAGAATGGGAAGAAGATATGAGGGAGAGTGTCTGGAAGGAAATAAATGAAGAAAGGTAAAATAAAGGACATTCCATTCCTAATGGGGAAAATACACAGTTAGATAGGTAGATAGAATGATATATTTGTATAGATAGACCTATGTAAAAAGGAGGAACTATAGATAAACAGATATATTGAAGATAGATATACTAATATATATAATATATCTCGAAAGATAAGAATAAAGAAATATAGATTAATAGATATATATAAAGAAATACATATAGATAGATAGATTGATATATAGATAGAAAGAAATATAGATGGATAAATAGATTGATATAATTATAGAAGATAGAAACATAGATTGAAACATAGATAGATATAAAGACATAAGATAGATGGATTGAATGATAGGTTGATAGATGGATAGATAGGAATAAAGATAGATAAATTGAAAGATAGATATATAGATAGATAATGATATAGAAAAATAGATAGACTGCATCTTTCTAGTTAGATAGATGGAGAATCTAAAGATGCGTAAAGTGTTATCCTATATTCGCTGCTTAACTTAATTTCTCAGCCATTACCGCGGATTAGACCGCGCTATTGGATACGCGTTTAGCTATGGGGTAAAAAGACGAACATCGGATAACAAAACCGTAATGCCATTTACTGCCTAAATTTACAAGCTTAACGCGTTCAAGTTCACAATGTAATAATGCGTTAACTTGCGTTAACATGGGAAGATATTTAGATAAAGTGTTTTTGTTACAAGGATTGGTGGGGAGAGAGATAGGGGGGGGGGGATTGAAAACGAGTGGAGTGATAACGAAAAGGTGTGATAGAGAGGAGATAAGAAGGATAAAGGGAAATTTATTTAAACAAAGAGAGGAGAGAGAGTCCCCAAAAATACTGACGACTGGCGAATTACTGAAGAAAAAGAAGATACAGACCTACACTGAATAACGAGAAAGAGGAGGAAAATTAAATAGGGGGGCGAGAATCAGAAAGAGAAATAGCAGGTGAACAGAATAGAGAAAAGAGAGAGAGAGAGAGAGAGAGTGTTAGGGGAGGGGAAGAGAGATAGATAGAGAGAGAGAGAGAGAGAGAGAGAGAAAGAGAGAATAAGACAGATACAAATATTAAAATAATGAATAGTGAGTGGGGAGGCATTATCTTATAGCTCCAGAAAACAATGATAAATTGATCTTTTTCTTAACAGCGAGATGAATATTCGAATCATTTCGTCTTCTGAAAAACAAGCGATATAATTCGGCGGAAATCTGGCTAGGAAGAGGATTACAGGAATCGAATTTATTTATTAGAAAAATAACTCAATTACATCAAGATACCTACAACCCCAAATTGCAAGATTTAGTTATGAGATGCAATATAAATATTCGAATCAAATTACTGCAGGGGTTCACGGTACAGTCAATATTATCATTACATTTCTGTTGGTGGGATGGGGATTTGGTCGAATAAATTGTTTATTTTGTGCTTTTCGAATTGAACTAACTTGGGTCGATATTGGAGAAAAAATATTCAGGATTAAAATCTCAGTATAAACTGCACGTGCATTGTTGTTGTTGTTGAGATTAAAAGTATTTATTCTTTCCTCTTGCATATAAAGATTCACATTTCATACAAAATTCAAAATAAAATTTAACATCACAAAATTATAAAAGAAATCTTAAGTTAAACATAAATACAAATAGATTTTTACATTAATTCATAATTATATGGTTAAAAAGAAACATGTTCTAAACTTAAATAAAAACCTTCTAAAACACAAATCAAATATATCATATTGTTCATACCAGTAACATTCGCACTTTATGTTCGTGGCATGTCTAGAGGAAAAAAAGAAAAGCATGGCTTTTCAAATGCATATTAGTAACAGTTAAAAAATGAGGCCCGATTCTTATGCCAGATGTTTGTACAGTCCCATAAACATCTTTCTGCGTACAAAAATACAAATAAGCGTGAAAAGTAGCATATTCCCAAAGACAAACTTTAAAGACTTCAATTAGACCAAACATAAAATCTACTTTATATATTATTCAACTATTTCTCTTAACATAAATAGCTGAACAAGCCCTCGACATACCCGATTATGAATATCATAACCAAAATACATCAAGCGTGAAAAAAGAGGCATTTTTGCAAACACAAACTTTAAAGACTTCTATTAGACCAAACATAAAATCTACTTTGTATCATTCAACCGTTTCTCTTAACATAAATAGCTGAACAAGCCCTCGACATACCCGAGTTGCCAATTCAACGATTTGTATTATCATAACCAAAATACAAATAAGCATGGAAAAGTAGCACTTTTGCAAAGACAAACATGTAAAGACCTCTATTAGTAAACGTTACCGGTCAATGATTTAGAATTTTGTTCGAAACCAGCCTCAAAAATCGAAGGCAATTATCATGCTATGAATTGTAATGGGATTCTTTACCGCGGCTGAAGGAACAGGAAATAACTGAAATTATTCTAAAAACATAAAAAGTGATTGGAAGAGAATAAAAGATACTGAAGACGAGATATAGAGAAAAGGAAGGAGAGAGAGAGACAGACAGACAGAGAGAGAGAGAGAGAAAGTTCTCCATCTTCTTCCCTTTCTTCTTAATTTATTTTTTCTTCCCTTTTTCTTCTTAATCTTCTTCTTCTTCTCCTTGTCCTTCGTCATCATTAATATCATCTTTGATATCATCATCATAATCAGCACCATCACAAGCGTAAATACCACTAATTTCACCTCGCCTCCTCTTTCATCTTCTTCTCCTTCTTCTTCTGCTTCTTCTTCTTTCTCTCCTTCTTCTTCTTCTTCCTCTTCTTCTTCTTCTCTTCTTCTTGTTCTTCTTGTTCTTCTTGTTCTTCTGCAACTTCTTCTTGTTCTTCTTGTTCTTGTTCTTGTTCTTGTTCTTCTTGTTCTTCTTGTTCTTCTTCATCTTCTTCAATCTTCTTGACCTTTCCGCTTCATCTTTTTTGCATTATTATTATCACTTCTTGTCTTCAATCTGACTCCCCATCCTCTTCTTCTCCCTCACTTTCTTTCCATCACTCTCTTTCCTCCTCTTCTCTCAATCTCATCCAATTTACAACCTTCACCTCAAAACCTTCCGTCTTCCCGCACTACAATCTCACGCATGCGCGGACTGATTGACTAGCTTTTAGCACGCCATCTTATAACATATTGCTGGTTGAGGTATTACGCTCCAGTTCTTTGCAGAATTTTCCCGCGTTTTTTTCCCGCCATTTTTTAGGGATGAGGGCCTGTGTCGTCTGCGAGCTAGCTGACGTTAAAAGCAGTATGGAAATGCATCGAAACACTTAAAAGTTGGACGATTAGCTGCGCTGTGATGTTTTGGAATTTAATGGCGTCGCCTCTTCACGAAATCAGTGCGGTTAGCCCTATATTGTATTGAAAGGGTATCATGTGAGACATATACATGATAGATGGGCATGCAGATGGTTATGTTATCAACATGATCAAGATTGCTTAAGATCTTGAATGATACCAACATACACGGATTATAGGTTTAAGATAATACATCTACGAGAATTAAGCTTATCTTATCGACATCCACTGATGATGGCATTCATTTCATAAAAAAAAGAAAATGCTGTTTTACAAATTCTAGTTGTCAGTCATCGTCATGAGCTGTATGAGGAACCATTGAAAATTAAACTTTCAATATTTGGGCGCAAACAAATTATAATTGGCGTAGGCCTATTGGTAAAAATAATTAGGCTCATTATCAACTTATCAACAAGTACTTTTTAGGAAAGGGGATGACCAAGATGAAATAAAAGTAAACAAACGGATATTTCTTTATAAATTTGCTTACGTACCAAGGGTATCCTGATTAAGGATTAACCTCCCAGTTTAAATCTCCCCCTATACCAAACATGGACACATTCAAGATAGATGTTAATCAGTATTCAATTTCTAAATTGTACCCTTTTAATTCTATAATTATGTTCATCTAATTTACCTTTTTTTTTCTTTAATCACACTGAAATAAATTGTAACTGAGGTATTGCTAAAGGACCACTTTTCATCAGCTTTGATGGCAACATCAGGACCCCATTTCACAAAACTTGCTTTTGATTGGTTATCAACAGATTTGTCATTGATTTTTGTCATTTGTCATTGAAAAAAGGCTTTGTGAAACGGGCCCCAGGTCCTGCAACCTCTTGTAAGAAAGGGAGGGGGAGGGGCATGGGGAGTAACAACAGAGAGAGAGAATGGAGGGAAGGGGGGGGGGGGGTAAAGAGAAAAGGTGTCTAACTATAAGAAATCAGTGATTTTTCATCACCTACATTTCTTCCTTGTCTTTTACCCTTGATTAAATAAACACATTAAGAACCAAAACCGAAATATAAATCAAGTAGCCGCGGCGCTAAATGGCTGCAATCAGAGTCATACATGCGTAACAACCACATCTCCTCGCTTCCCTGTTAAGGGGTTAAAGGGAAAATTGGGTTTTGGCATAGATGAGAAATAATTCGAGAGCATTAGCGTTCTATGTACAGTGGTGTATGCCATTTTGGAAGAATATCAAAGTTGAAATTGAATGTCCTCTGAATAAAGATTACTCTTCAAGTATTCAAAACATGTCAACAACAACATAAGGAAAAAGAAGGGAGGTGAAAATATGGACAAACATTTATGCCACATTATGACTGTGTTTAGTCCCATATACTCATATCTGTGTGCAGTTGACGTGGTTTTCAGCAAGAATAAGTTGATTTCTTTTCTTCATTTTGATCATTTCGAAACCTCGCATTATAGTATACATACAAATTTAATTTTACTACACAATCCCAATTGTCATAAGTTTCTATCACAGTGTGAACATAAGACCAGTAAGCAACTTTATCTTTAAACGAAGCGACAACCTCTTCCAAAAAAGTGAGAGATGTGGGAAGAGGGTTATTATTCCGAACTGGCATTGTGAATGATATTTGACCTTGGTCTTGCCCCGACATTGATTTTATTTTTGGTATCTGGCGTAGCGTAAAAAGGGAACATGTTTAGCCCCAAGGTTCTCAGCAAATGAGGCGAAAGAATCCGCCTAATTTTGTCGCTTCCCTGAACTTTGTGTGTCAAGATTGATGCAGAGCTGCTGAGGAACTTTGGACGTTTTGGGGCTGATTATGCATCGCGATGGGAAGTTGGTGATGATGATGATGAGAAAAGATGTGGATGATGAGGATGAGGAGGAGGAGGATGAAGAGGAGGATGGTTTTGATGATGATGAGAATAATAATAATATTATTCCGCTTTTATACAGCGCTTAATACAAATGTCTCTAAGCTCTTTACCCGGTCATTGGGTTCAATACTTGCCCGCACACACTGTGCACAATCTCCGCTCCCTGGGGAGCATTCCAGCCAGGCGTTACATGGCGCTCAACAACTGTTTGACCAACAATGACGGCCGCACCTTAGCGGGTAACCCTTTAACACCTGGATGGAGAGTAGCAAGTGCAGGTTAATATCTTGCCAAAGGACTATGATGATGATGACGATGGTGATGACAAAAATGATGGTTGTATTGAAAATAAAGATGATGAAGATGGTGATGATCATGATAAGGATGTTAATGATAATGGATGATGATGATAATGATGGTCGTGATGATGAGAATGATGATGCTGATGAAGATGAGCGTGGTGGTTATGAAAATGATGATGATGATGATGATGATGATGATGGTGGTGATGACAGTGATAGTAATGACGATAAGGATGGTAACGATGATGGTAATGATGATGATCATGATGATGGTGATGATGATGATGACGACGATGATGATGATGATGATGGTAATGATGATGATGATGATGGTAATGATGAGGATGATGATAATGACGATGATGATGGTGATGATGATGATGGTAATGGTGATGATGATGATGATGAGGATGATAATGATGATGGTAATGAAGATGATGATGATGACGATGAAGATGAGCATGATGGTGATGAAGATGATGATTATGATGATGTTTATGATGAAGGTAATAACGAGGATGATGATGATGATGATGATGATGATAATGATGATGATGATGATGGTGATGATAATGATGATGGTAATGAAGATGATGATGATGATGACGATGATGATGACGGTGATTATAATGACTACAATGATGATGATGATAGCGATGACGATTATGACGATGATGATCATGATGAAGATGAGGATTGCACCAATGACTGCTACTGCTATGCTACCCCACATGTACCACGCTTCTGCATTGCTATACCTCTAACTACACTTTATATTTAACCAAAATCGCGAACTATCACCTTTTTGGTTGAATTTTCAATTTTCTTCGGGGATTATTGACATTTCATTGCTTATAAAAAAAACTACTTCTACTCCTAGTACATCGTTACATTAATATTTTTCTTGTCTAAATACTACTACATTTCTTTGCTGGGGATACAAAGGAACAGGTCAAGTCTTTTGTTTCAGCCGGGATTCGAACCCGGGTCTTTGACATCTAGTGTGCCAATGCCTTCGACCACTAGGCCACTGAAACTATTAAGGCAAAAAGCTGTGTTCCTCTTGTGTTCCTTCAGCACAAAAAATAAAAAATAAAAAAATTCAGTGAGTGCAAATCCCTCCTACTGGTTTTTGGAAACTGCAATCGAAAGACAACAAAAAATAACTCTTATAATAATCATAAAGCATAATGTTCAGACATATTAAAGGTCAAAACATTAAAAGTACACGTACATGGAATAGGTATAACTGCACTGCCAACATTTACTTTTCCATGTAATTTTATGCATGGTATATAAAACGAAAGAGGAAAAATGTAAACAATGCATATTGAATGAGCGTCGGTAGAAATCATGAACTATTCCTAATAATAAAGGAAAATAAAATATAATATGAGAGAGAATTGGAGTAAGAGGCAGAGAGAGAGAGAGAACGAGCACAAAAAGTGCAGATATCTTATTTCATTTGATTCCATTAAGTACTTTCTATTTCCTTCCTTCTTACAGACGCGAAAGAAAGGCAACGAAAACTGAATTTCTCATAATCCCGTTAACTCCAAAATTGAAATGTATCCAAGCTCATTTCGTGTTATCGGCAAAGGAGTAACAGCTAATTTCTATATACATATCCCCTCCGAGTATTGACTAGCCATGTTTGTCTTAAACACATGTGCAAGCCTTACGTTCTATTTCTCACGCTTCAATATTATCCCTCTCTTCGTTTTTAAGCCTCTCCATTTTTTCCTTCTCTCTTATAGCAAATTAAAGAATACGGCGTTTCAGCTTTTTCGTACGTGTCATCGAGCGGTTCCCTGCTTGCTCTTTGCGCCGGGTGTTTCGGCTCGATGCTCGATCATGAAACCGCTGCCATGTGACGACGCATCAGCTCACAACGTACTTGCATCGGAAAGAATCCACTTGCGTTGTAAATCTAAAGAATTTCCCCCCGTTTCTCATGCATTTGAGCGCGGTTTTAACATCAATCAATGTCTCCTCGAAGCTTATTGAATGATGTATGATAATATGTACTTAAAGTGAAATTAGTTGAAGTGCGCTCTGTCTTTCCCTCTTGGCGGGATTTAGTCAGGTTTTCCTTCATGGCTACCGACATTTTCTTTTTTGGTTTCCCGTTTTTAATTTTGAGTGCTGTCAACTGAAGTGATGGATTCGATGTTGGATCTGTAGTATTGAGAAGAGGGTATCCGTGTTCGAGAGCAGGAATTAGAAAGGGAGGGATAGATAGATAATTAGAGAGAGTGAGAGAGATAAAGAGAGAGAGAAATAAAGAGAGAGAGAGAGAGAGATAGAAAGGGAAAGAGAGAGAGAGAGAGAGAGAGAGGGGTTATATTTGCGATAAAAGAAACGAAGGTACTTTTGCTGCTCGATAAATAAGATTTGTCTCCATGAAGAAAGAAAGGTAAGACGAAAGAATGAGGACAGAAAAAATCAAGATAAAAAAAGATACAATTTATGCAGCTGATGAGCAAACATATATGGTTGCAATTATTATAAAAAAAGACAATAATCATCATCACCAGAAAAAATTATGTGAAGTATAAACAAATAAATAACAAAAAAAGAAGAAAACAACTGATGAACTGATTGCCAAAATAATAAGAAAAACAACATTACTACTACTACTAGGCTATATACTACTACTACTACTACTACTACTACTACTACTACTACTACTACTACTACTAATACTACTCTTACTACTACTATTACTAATACTACTACTACTACTCCTACTACTACTACCACTACTACTACTACTACTACTACTACTATACAACCACCACTAGTAATACTAATAATGATTACAATATTAATAATATTAACAAAATATTACTGATGCCAATTATGTAACAAAAAGTGATAACAAGTGAGTGTTTTGATGCTTCAAATCAAATTATACCTATTGCCCTTATATACCAATACAATTAATAAATAATATTAATAAGATAAATCCAAAACCTCCAATGTCATTCTAGCTGCGCTAATCAATAATAAGTTTTTAAAATACAAGATGTAAATAGGCAAACAAACAAAATATACAAAACAAATAATTACAAAGATAAATAGGCAAGTAAATAAATGGATAACATTATAGATAATTAGATAAATAGATAAGAAGTGAATAAATAAATAGATAAGAAGTGAATAAATAAAAATACATATTTTATAAATAAATAAATAACTAAATATAGCATAATAGAATCACTAACAATAATGATGGAATTAATCAGATGTTATTACTTATAGCCTACAGTGGGCCTATATAATTATTTGTACCTTCGCAGAGCGTAATGTGATGTTGGCATATAGGCCTATTAATAAAACTCAAAACAAATGTGTCAATACCAATGTAAGCTTGAAAGCTTGAAAGTTTGATTTATTTCGTACCCCCCCCCCCCCCCCCCCCCATGGCGCATGAAAGAAGTAATACAGATAAATGGTACAAAGATATTTTACAACAAAAACACATATGACTGTATCTAACTAAAGAATGCCAATGAAAAGAGCCACAACAAGTCACAAAAGAGGCTTAAAGAAAATACAAGGATTAAACAAGAACATCAAATAAGAAGGACGAAAAATTGAAAAGATCAGAGAGATAATAAAGAATGATAGGCATAATTTAAAATCAAACTAAAAGAAAAGGAAAAATAAAAACAAACAAAACAGTAGGGAGATTAAATTTAATGGAAGAAGTGTCAGTGAGGAATTCGAAGGAAAAAAAAATTCATGGAGAGGGAAACGACCGGACATGAATACTGATTGAAAGTTTTAATTAACCGAATAACAATTCACTTTAATTAATTCCCGACAAGCACAAATGAGGCGCCGAATATGAGATGAGTTAAAAATACTGCACGCGAATTATTAACCCAAAACTAATTCACCAGCATTATTATTATCATTGCAATACACACAGAGATACGCCGCAGCTACTTGCTCACGGCTTCCCCGCACTATCTCTCCCTCTCTCTCTAGCCGGCTAGGCCGGGCGCGGTGCACTCTATTGCACAGTGGTGGCGATTAGGAACACAATTACTTCATTAGATATTGATGCATATCGATTAGTCGTCATATTAATCCGTTCCCCCTAAGGCCAGAGAGGTATTAATTCTACCACCTGAAAAGGACTGCAAGAAACCAGACACCCCTAAGCCCTGAAGGGGGTTCTACCACCCCCTCTCTCCCAGTCTCTCGCTACACTATCCCTTCCATTTTCTTCTTATTTTCAGTCATCTTTTCTTTCCCTCACGTTTCTCGAGTTCTCTCCGCTATACATCTATCTAAAGGAGTTATGTCGTGTAGCATTTCCAAGATGAAAAACTAACTCGGTTTGTCGAGAGGAAATATCTTAACACAGTTAATAGCTTCTTTCATTTCATCTCTTCCTCTCTGTTTTCATCTTCAGCATAATCCCTCTTTCTATTCTTTCCAGTAAGGCCTATTCATAACTTAAGAATTAATATAACATATTCTTTAAATATATACGATTGATAGAGGCCTATGCACGACGCCCTGATATTATACCATATTTTCAGAGAGTATACATTTTGTTACTAACCAAAGCATTATGACTTGAAACATAATACAATTATTTAAAAATAAAAAAGAAGAACAAAATAGTCAATAACATGCCCCAAAACTTGCAAGGAAATCAGTTATATTGCACATTTGCATTTCTTATTTTGTTATAGGTCTTATTAGTCCACTTTAAAAGAATAGTAGTAGAATATACCACAAATAGTAATATGAATAACATTAATAATAATATTCCCCTTCCTCCTACTGCTATCACTAGCACTACTACTATTATTACTACTACTACTACTACTATACTACTACTACTACTACTACTACTACTACGACTACTACTACTTTTACTACTACTACTACTATTACTACTACTACTACTACTACTACTACTACTACTATTAATCATACTACTACTACTATTACTTCTATTAATACTTACACTACTACTACTACTATACTTCTACTACTATACTACCATACTACTTCTGTTATTACAACTACTACTACTACTACTTCAATCGCTACTACTGCCACTGGGGGCTATAGGCCTACTATTAACATTCATAATGATGTTTTTAGTTAGCGTAAAGACATCTGTATAAATGAATGTGATTGTCTCGTTGAGTTTCTACTAAAAAAGTACGTTGCACATATAATAAGAAAAACTACCTGGCATTTAAATATGTCAATGATGATCAGTGTCAAAAATGTTGAGCTAATAAAAATTAAACTAAGAAATGATGATAGTTACATTGCATGAATAAAGTGAAAGAAAGAAACACACAAGAGAATGGCAAAGAACTTCTAGTAACTTCTAACTCAATTTTAGAACACTTTAAGAAGAATGAACCATGAACGTAAATAAAGAACTAAAAAGATTATTAAAACAATAATAGAAAAAACAAAAACTGACAGAAAATGTTAAACACTTATAACACTTGGAGGCGCGATAGCTCAGTCGGTAGAGCAGTGGTCTCGTAATCCGGTGACTCGGGTTCGAAACCAAGGCGATGCGCTAATGCCCTTTGGTAAGGCATTAATCCTCATTACCAGGTCCCTCGGAGAGGACCTAAAGCCGTCGGCCGTCTGGTTGCTTACTTACAAGAATTTATGCTTTTTTAGCAGTCAGGTAAAATAACCACCACCATTTAAATTCAAATTCATAATTATCATACACAAGACAGTATGCACCAACATATTATGAAATTCTCACAGTAGATTCTTACGCCCTTTTACATCAGTTCAAACTACTGACTGCACACGCTGTTCTCAATCATGCAATGCTCATTTGCATAATTATTCACCGTGGCGTTACGATTTCTAATATCTTTGTCCAGCTTTTTCCGCAGTTCCGACACATTCGAATTATTCCAATGCAAGAAGTATACAGACGATGTCATGATAGCGATTCACTTACGTTTAGTATAATTTTATTATCATTTTTATTTGTTTTGTTATTGTATTCATTACAATTCAATTCAAATTGATATCTAGTTTCTTCCATTTACCAAAAAACAACATGATCATGGCATAAACAATCTTTTAGAGATATCAAAATATTGATGACCTTGATAGTCGAATCAAATATAATTGTTTTAAAATATGGATATTGAAGTACTAGAAAATGCGTATTAGGAAAACACAGATCGCTTCTGTTGTATTCCCTTGGACCAGTTGAAGTACTCTTCTGCATTCATTTATTTTTTGTTATTTAGTTGTAGTCCATAGCAACGAAAATTGGACAATTTGGATGTTCCCTAATCTGATGTCCACGTGATGTTAATAAGGTTCATTCGAGTCGAACATGCAATCATATATTTTTCCCGCCGTTAGCTGTTTTCAAACAGCTGCACTTCACTCCGATGTCTGGAATTCCCGGTATACCGTCCGTCATAGGCCGCAATGCACGTGGAAGTGATTTGCTATTCCCGGGGCGCTTGTCCATCCTGTTCCCGCGGGAATATTTCTGTCCTACTCCCACAGTGACTTTCCCGTTGATTCGTTGTGCCCCTTAATTTGAAGATGTTTTTCTCCTAATTTGTTTTTTTAAAATTCTTCAAATTGAACTTCATTTTTCTTTCTGATTCTTCAAATGAAATAACTGGTCAAATTTCCGAGTATTTCCATTGTAACACACCGTAGCTGTTGATATTCCCGGCTTTCACCCAAGTCTGCTGTAATATACTTACATCCATCCATGTACATTACACGCGCACACACACATCACGCGTTCCAACGCGTCGAGTCCAGTTAAAACGTCATGCTTCCCTGCGCGTAGGTTCTTCTCCACGCTACTCGAATGCTCCTTAGTGTAATATTTTCCCTGGTTTAATGTTGTTCCTCACTAAAGGCTCGTACTAGCATCCAGAACCATCCCCCACTAACACACAGAAACATACTGACAAAAATCGTTTTCCAGCATTGGTTTTTATACACTTCTCTTATAGATCGGGTCTATCTGATTTAGCTGCCGAGAACACCTTTTGGATGTAACGATTTTAAAGAAAAATCGAAATGAATCCATACTTGTCCCCCTCAGTTTAGTTGCGAAAACCCGGCGTGCTTTTATTTTTCTCTCTCATTTTCTTTTTTTCTCTGTCTATTCGTCATCCCCGAAAATCGACTGGAAAAAGTACTAGCACATAGGGAAGAGTGGCGAGGGGAAGAAAAAAAAATCGAAGCAGTGCTTTTCTCGTAGAAAGTCGATTTCTCTCTTTCTCTGACTCTCTTCATCTCTCTCTCCCCCTCTTGCTTTCTCCCTTTACATCTCTTGGTCTGCCCTCTCACATCCTCTCTCAAGTTCCTTTCTTTGAGAAGAGTTGATGTCTTGCCTGGCCTTTTCTTTGGTCTTATAATGCCATCATCATGCGGATCATATTTGGAAATTCGTCTTTCAAGTTTTTAATCTTCATCTTCTATATTGTCCTGAATATTTCTGTTGCAAATACCTTAATAATATATGTTCCTAGTTGTTGCTCCTTGATATAGTATATCTATTTTATGTCTCCCTTCTTCTCTCTTTTCTCTTTCTTCCTCTATCTGCCACCCCTTGCCTTCTGTTCTTACTGTTTCGTTTTGTACATCTATCTGTGTTTTAAACCCTCTCTTTCTTTTTCTTGCTCTTCCTCCCTACCCAATAACTCCATTTCTCTATCAATAATTTCTATTTTTTCTGTTTCTATCTCTTTCCTTTTTCTATCTCCTTTTCTCTATTTCTCTTAAACCCTCTTTATATACATCATTTTTATCTCTTTCTCATTCTGTTTTGTTCTGTCTGTTTGTCTCTCCTCATCTCTCCCTGTCTCTCCCTTTCTCTCTCTACATCTCTCCACCTCTCTCAATCTCTCACATTCTCTCTCTTCCCTTCCCCTCTCTCATTCTACATCTCTCTATATTCCCCTCTCTCTCTCTCTCTCTCTCTCTCTCTCTCTCTCGAGACAAACAGTTAAACCCGAAACCTTCCATCCAAAGAAAAAGACCAAATCTTCTCCAAATCGACTCAAAATCACGAACTCCCGCTGAGGAAAAAGAAAACCCTTAATATCATAAACAGAGAAAAATGATCTGCGTTTAGCAAAGACGAACAAGACATCTTCGCACACTATAACCATGGTTGCGGTATAAGAAGGAAAATTCGATATTTTCACCAAGCCGCCACGATTGCTAACTTTATCGACCCCCGTCACAGTCTCGAAGCCAGGCAGGAGTTCAGGCGAGATGACTGGAGAGAAAAACCCGGCTTTATTTGAAATCGGAGAAGGGATGCGGAGTGAGGGAAAGAGAAAGAGAGATACTGAATGTAAGATATATAGGGGGATGATGAATGAGATAGGGAAACAGAGAGAGAGGGAAAGAGAGAGAGAGAGAGAGAGAGAGAGAGAGAGAGAGGTGATAAATGTATGCACATGCATACAGAATTATGGTACATACCATATGATTTTATGATATCTATATCATCACCTCAAGTTTTAAGATGTTTTCAAGATTTAAGGTTTTTTTGTTCAACATTTTACCAAAATAAAGACAGACATATAAAATAGAAATTATGTGAAAAACACCCAAAACGGCCTAAAAAAACCTCCATCCGGCAGGCGGAGGGCGATGAGTTGTCAAATGATATCAATTCATATGATAGATAAAGTAGAATGTGAGGAACCTATTGAAAAGCAGTGCTTGCACATTATAGGTTCCTGGTAAAATAGACATAGTAGTTGAAAAACCGTAGCAGTAGAGAAAGACGTAATTTAGATGGGGGAATTTAAACCACAATGGAATAAGAAAATTTGTAGACAAATGCATTAGCACCAATACCCAGAATAATTATACCCTCCCTCTCTTGAACAAATAATTTACATGGCAGTTCAATATTATCATAAATCTTCTCCATCATAAATTTCTCCTTTTTAAAGATGAAGTTGAGTTCTGGTCATGCCATTGCATTGTGAAAGAAACGGTGTGGAATCGGCCAGAAAAGGTTGATCATCTAGCATATAAGAATTTGTGTGTATTGCAAGGTTCTGGAATCATCAAAATGATAAGAAATTTGGCCAACTCTTGGTAAAGTTACAAACACTGTACACAGAAAGATGTATATGGGACTACACGAACACGTGGCGTAAAAATCCTACCCCCGAGTTTTACGATGTTACATGACATATTATTTAGAATATGAAGGCATTTGAAGAGCCATGCTTTTCAGGGAACGTGTCTTATCTGATGTTCTTCCACACTTGCATAATAGGAATGATAACGCTCACAAATTATTTTTCAGCTCTTCCCAGAACTCAACCTTCTCTTTAATGCATACAACTGAAAACATATTGTGAAATATAGCCTATTTTACAGCTATACACAATATCCTACTCTCATTTCCTGTTAATATCGCAAAATACCTCAACTTGTTTCCCACACTTTTTCAAAAAGGGCATATCCTTAAGTACCATATTATTTTACCATATACCTCATAGCCTTAGCTTCTTCATAACACTTTATTTAGGTTGCCTGCACTATATACCATAGCTTATATATACAGTATAACAATTTTATTCTTCTCTTCATCTGAACTTTTAAAGGCCCCTTAGTTGCAGTTTATTCTCATATTAAACCCACCTTCATAATAATGCTCAGAATACTATGCCTTCACATAGCAGTCGCTACTCAATAGATTTCTATACAACACATTTACTACAGCATGCCACGGCATTTCTCTATACACCATCTTTTCTTCATAATATATTTCTCTCTTTTTCACCAAACTGAACATAATAATTTCCGAACAGAGGCGTAGCACGAGTCTACCCATTGTGGGGGCACTAAAAGGAGGGAGGGGGGGGGGGGGTCTTACTCTAATTGGAATGTTAATTTACACGGCTATTGATTATCGGAGGGGTGGTAGGTGCTCTCGCCTTCATTTCCCCCTCCTCATCCTTACCCCTTCTCTCTTTCAGTCCCTCTCTTATCTGGCTCTTTCTTTGATTGTAATTTTTTTCTCAGTTGGGGGAGGGGCGCATGCCCCCTGCCGCCCCCTTTTTCCTACGCCACGGTTTCTAAAGCCCATCTTCTCTGTGTGTTTTGAACCGAGCCGAAACACCTGCCCTGATTATTAGCGCGATCCAGCCCCCTCAACCAAACGTAACGAATTTCCGGTTTCATGATTAAAGTCACCAAGCCCCGAAAATCTGTGAAAGAGATGGGGGAGAGTGACTGGGAGAAAAAGGGAGAGGGAGAGTGGGGGAGATGGAGAGAGGAAGAGAGAGAGAGAGAGAGAGAGAGAGAGAGAGAAACGGAGTATAGAGATATATAGAGAGAGAGGGGGAGAGAGGGAGAGAGAGAGATTGAGAGAGAGAGAGAGAGAGAGAGAGGATAGAGAGAGAGAGAAACAGTGACTGAAATTTGAAAGTATACAGAAATGGAACAAAATTCGTAAGAAGAAAAACAAATTATGATTGTACAGGAAAGGGAGTAAAATGGGGAAGAGGCGTTCAAAAGATTGATATAAAATTAATAAGAAAATAAAGATAGATACATAAATAAATGGAGAGAAGGAGAGAGAACGAAAGCACGAAAGAAAGAAATGATATAGAGATAAAAATATATGGGAATGGAGATAAATATATATATAGAGAAAGAACATAATTTGTTTAGAAATGGGATAAGATAGGTGTTATCCAAAAGATAATTTAGCTGTAGGGATGGAAAAGGTGTTAGAGAGAGAGAGAGAGGGAGAAAGAAAGAGGGGGGGGGGGGTAGCGAGGGGAGCTGGAAGAGAAATGAAAGAACACCCGCTAAGCGGCATGTTTTGATTTCTTATGATAATGGAAAAGACTCCTAAGATTCATAAATTATAATGCATTTACACTCCCTGGATACTCGTATGTTAAAGCTAAACTTTAGTACTGGTAATGCGATTGCATTGTGAAAGAAAAGGTGTGGAAAGGATCAGAAACAGTTGATCATGTAGAATGTAAGTATTGGTGTGCACTGCAAGGTTATGGAGTCATCAAAATCATAATAAATTTGACCGAGTCTTGGTAAAGTAACACGCACCGTACACAAAAAGCTATATATGGGACAACACACATGGTGTCGGGGCTGATACTACCTTGATTTCCTTGTCTTTCTATGCTCATTACTCAGCCAGTATACATTTTCTTCCAAAATTGTTTGGCACATGACATTTATTTGTAATCTTGAACATTCGGTGTAAGTTTCGTTTGATTCTGTGAGAATTCATTTTCTTTTTTTTCACCAGAACTCAAGTTTAGCTTTAAGTATGTTGCTTCTCGACCTTTCAGTGCCGAAGGGCGATCCTTTATTATGTTCAATATCTATGCCTCACACAGATATGCAATACGGTATAATAGAGAGTTATACAATCTGAACCTGGAATGGAGCCTAAAAATATTATCCTATATCCAAACAAAAAAAAGTTGTTTAATTCTACTTGAAAGTCATGAATGTTCAGTTTATAAGACTAACGGTTAGCACTCCAAACGCTCGTTTTTTTGAAATATTTTGTTAAAACTCTATACATTTTTTCAATTCACGTTTAATTTCATTTAATCTTTACCAAAGATTTTGTCGTTTGCTGAATATGATAAAATTTGATTTCCATGAGTTAACGAGTGATTGAGTATGAGTATAGTAAATTTGAACCTTCTGCATATAACACTGAAGGGAGTTCAGAGGTGTGTTTGTTAACGTCATTTTTTAAAGAGTGGTCCTAGGAGAGATCCCTGAGGAACTCCACAACATATTTTTCCGACCATTTGGCCACTAATGATAATTTTGTATAATGCTGATGATTTTCTAATATTTAATAAACAAAATATTGATTAACAAACAGAATACCATAACTTGCATAGTGAAACTACTACTACCACCACCACCACAACTACCACCACCACCACCACCATCACCATTACCACCACCACCACTACAACTACTACTAGTACTACCACCACTCTTCTATATCTATATCTTATTACTGCTTCCAATGTTTTCTAGGACGTGATATTCGAATGTAGGACGATATAACGTCTACTACAACTACTGCATCTACTACTACTAATAATAATAATAATAATTATACTACTACTACTACTACTACTACTACTACTACTACTACTACTATTACCACTATGATTATTACTACTACTCTTTATACCTTTGATATATATTTCATATTCGAATGAAGGGTGCAAAATCGTCTATTACTTCTACTATACCACCACCACTAACACTAATATTACTACTACTGCTACTGCTATGACAACAACTACTAATGCTGGTACTTCTACTACTACTACTACTACTACTACGAGTATCACTACTACTCTGTATACCTTCTACTACTACTACGAGTATCACTACTACTCTGTATACCTTTGATATATATACAAAAAAATGCTTCTAATATTTTCTAGGACGTAGGGGGGGGGGGGGGCTGATATTCACATGAAGGATGCAATATCGTCTTAAGGCCGAGAAGCCACAATATTACCTCGTAATTATTACTTTCGATGTAATATAACGCATCCGTGATACGGGTACGCGGGCCCTGCCTAGCCTCCGCAGTGGTAAAACACAATATTATATCCTTTTCCTCCACATCATTTCGAGTAGAAAAATCAATACTTTGCGCGCCGAAGTGGCTGGCATGCGACAACAATATTGGGATGCAATGAGAAAATGATACATCTTGCGTCGAGAAAGAAAATATTGGATGTATTTTGGAAATGATATAGCTGCAGAGCAAAAATGAGATGTTATGTGCGAGAGGGCGAGTAAGGGAAGTGGAGAGGGGAAGAGATAGAGAGAGAGAGAGAGAGAAAGAGAGGGAGAGAGACAGAGGGAAAGAGTGGGAGAGAGAAAGAGAAAGAGGATGGAAAGTAAGATTGAGAGAGATGGAGAGGTAGAGGTCGAGGGAGAGAGAGAGAGAGAAATAAAAAGAGGACGAAGGAGAAATATATATTATTTTATGTACATGTAGATAGAAAGCTATGACTAATTTGTTATAGGTAATTAGAGATAAATATGTTAAAGAGTAACTTGTACGAAATACCAAATAATGCACATATTTCACTTTATTTTTGAGTAAGCATACACAAATTAATTTGACAAAAGTTTATTTTCTACAGAGCATTCGAAGGTTTCTTCTGGCAGCTAGGCCTTGGGAAAAGAAAGATGGAAAACTTAAACTATACGCCATTTGTTTAAGCGTAGCATAATTATACAGAGCTTGCAGTAAGTTGTGTATCCCCATACATTGTGCAAGATTACAGGCAATCTATCTAGTTTAAAGAAGACACATTACAGATGAAGACGAAAAAAAAAAAAAAAGAAGATAATTTTTGATCGCTCAGCCACGGATCGGGATGTTTTCTCATGAGTTTGTTGTTTCATCTTTCGGGTTTGGAAGACGTTTGATGGAGGTTGATTTGGTTTTGCCATCCCGGATGGCCGTGAGATGAAAGCTGACAAAACATCGTTCGGATGAGGGTCGGATGAGAGAGAGTAGAGTGGGGTGGGAGGGAAAAAAAGAGGACCGAAGGAGATATAGAGCAAGGTCAGGAAAATTGCACCGAAGATAGAAAAAAAGCAGGAGCAGGGTTATGAGAATGATGGCGATAATGATGATGTTGGTGATGATGATGATGATGATGATTATGATGATAAGGAGGAGGTGGAGGAGAAGGAGCTGTAAGATGGTTATGAGAATGATGGCGAAGATGATGATGATGGTGGTATGGGTAACGATGAAGACGAGGAAGAGGAGGAGGAGGAGGAAGAAGAAGAAGAGAATGAAAATTGAACCAAATATGGATAGCAGTAACAGGATAAGCGATGGTGATGATAATGATGATGATGGTGATGATGATGATCATGTTGCGAAAACATGTCGGTTGAGGGTTGGATGAAAGAGAGAGTAGGGTGGGAGGAAAAAAAAGAGGACCAGAAGAGATGTAGAGAGCAAGGCCAGGAATATTGCACCAAAGATAGAAAGCAGGAGCAGAGTGGTCTCGGTAGTGATAATGACGATGTTTGTGATGATGATGGTGATGATGATGACGAGGAGGAGATGGAGGAGGAAGACAGGGGGGGGGGGATAATGGTTATGAGAAAGATGGCAAAGATGAATATGATGAGGATGATTATGATGATTATGATGATGATGATGTTGATGATGATGATATTGGTAACGATGAAAATAAGGAGGAGCAGGACGAGGAAGAGAATGAAAACTGAACCAAATGTGGATCGCAGGTACAGGATGAGCGAAGGCGATGATGATGATGATGTAGTGGTGTCGGGTGCTGATAATGATAGTGATGATGATGATGATGAAGATGAGTATGATGATGATGATGATGATGATGATGATGATGATGATGAGTATGATGATGATGATGATGATGATGATGATGATGATGATGATGTAGTGGTGTTGGTGCTGATAATGATGATGATGATGATGATGGTGGTGGTGAAGAAGAAGATGATGATGTTGATGATGATGATGATGATGGGTATTATTTTAATGATAATCATGGTGAAAAAAAAGAAGAAGATGACAAGAAGATATTGTAAAAGTGCCAGGATCAAAATGGAGGGACTAGCATGCTATCAGGGTTTATTTTCAATCAAATGAGTTATATTCAAACATGCTCTATTTGTGTGTTCGTCAATTTTGAGAGCTCCATTTCTCTCAAACCAGTTTATGTCACCCCCCTCGATCTCTGCCTGTCTGTTCATTCTCTCTATCTCCCTCTCCCTATCTCCTATCTATGTTTCCCTTCTCTCTTTCAGATAGTAGATTAAGCTAGCACGGGGAATTAATATCAACCCCCCAAAATAATCGAGTTGGGGAAAATTGGCACCCTTTCGTCAAATTTGAAGAACGGGAAGAAAAATATATTCGTAGGGTTCATTTTTGTGGGTTACATTATCAGCTAATAATATTCAATCAGCCACAACAATTTTTGTGTGTGTCATTTTATAATCGAAAATGAGCGCTGTACTCGCCCCACTCGCCCTCCTCCATTTCTCTCAGTCTTTCTCTCCTTCTTTATCTCTCGTTCGTTTCTGTCCTTCATACTATCCCGTTTCCCTCTTCCTCTCTCCCTCCCTCCCTCTCTTTCTCACCCTTCCTCTCCCACTCCCTCCCATCTCTCTTTCCGTCTCCGTTTCTAAGTTCCTCACTCTTTCAAAATATGAATCAAAATAATATGAAGATTCTACAAGCACGGAAGGGGGAATGCTAATCCAAAAATATTAATCAAACAGGGAAAATCGGTCTCCATTTCTCATAAAGTCAAACTGATTAAAATTCACTTCACAAGATTTCAGCGGACTTCTGGCGCCTGAACTATTAGAGACCCCTGCAACGTGTCGATGAATACACACATCCCCAAGATGAGTGTGTGCACTTTGTAACCAGTATAGTGTTCAAGTCCATCATATTATCATACACAGTGATGTGTGGGATATGAAATGAAACAGCGAAAATGATGATTAGAGGGAGGGAGAGAGAGAAAAAAAGGGGGGGGGGGAGAGAGAGAGAGAGAGAGAGTGGAAGAGAGAGAGATGGAGAAGAAAAAAGAACGGTGAGAGATGAATTACAAATAAAACAAAGACAATAATGAATATAAATAAAGATAAAGAAAGGGAGAGAGAGACAGACAGAATAGGAGGGAAAGAGGGAAAAGGAAAAGGAACAGTGAGAGTGGCCGACAGAGAAAGAGAAAAAAGAGAGGGAGAGAGAGAGAGAGGGATGGGTGGAAAGATCAATTCGAATATGACATAGAGGAAGAAGGAATAGTAAATCGATGAAGAAATCATGAATATGAGTGTAATAGACATTAACATAATGTCATGATTGTTGAATTTCTTTAAAATGTGTCCCTAAGAATAAGAATTTTGTGGTTAAAAAATTAATGACTTATTTCGTACTTGAATTGAGGACGATTTTAACAATAATGATAATGAAAATGACAACGACATGCATCAACAGAGTAATAGTGCTGATGATAATGATGATAATACTACTTATACGACTACTACTAACAATTAAACAAGAAGAAAACTAAGAACACGAACAACAGCAAGAAGAAGGAGATGAAGAAGAAGAGGAAATGACGAAAACCCACAATAACAAGAAAGTAAAATATATCTTGTTTTGGCTCAATACAGAATGCCCATATTGCGTTCAAACTTCAAACGCAGGCGATACTAGCAGTATTGAGCATTTTCTGTATGTAGCATCCATTTGCTTGGCGCGCATAAATTTGAGTACTTTCTGGCACTTGCGATTTGCCTAGGTTTGTTAACTACGGAGTATTGATTTAATTGCGAGTGATCCTGTACTGTTGTATTGTCCAACGTGATACGCTCAGCTGCCGAGGAAGTTGATTCATATTTTATTTCTCTCATTGTTTAATTTGAAATATTAGTCTGCAGCGCACTTAGAGCAGACTGAGCTGAGAACTACCTGCTGTAGACAGTACTGGCGTTTCCAACTTGGGGGAATGAAGGGGGAGAGGGGCGTTCACCCCCGTCAACCCCTAATGGCTACCCGGGAAAAGTGACACTGTCAAATTTAGAAGAAGAAGAAGACGAAAAAAACAAGAAGAAGAAAAAAATGACGATTGGAGAAAACGAGCAGAAGTTATAATGAATTTAGATTAATTAATAAATTGATAAATAAATGAATAGGCATTTATACATATTATAATAAATAAATGCAATTATGAATATACAAATAAGTATTAAGATACAATGAATAAATGAATAAATGACTAATGATATTAAAACAAATGAAAGAAAGGAATACGTAGGTATTAAGGAACAAAAGAAAATACATAAGATCGCTCATTATATATTACTTTCTGTTGTCAACGTTTTTATTTCCCTCAATTAAAGCATGTATTAGGTTCATGATTAAAGTAAGGTAGATATCATTCGGGCTTGTATGGATAGATATACAGAGAGAGAGAGAGAGAGAGAGAGTGAGAGAGAGAGAGAGGGAGAGCGATGGGCACACATATCCATTCCTTCCACAGTAAAACTGTATCTCAGAACCTAAAAAAGGAGTTTGTAAAGGATAAAAATATAGGGTAACAATACAATGTAGCACTCTCTCTCGCGGCTCTCGCTGCTTAACAAAACGAGCAAGGCAATTTTAACTCAGACCCCGCTCGCTTGCAACAAATCCTCCCTTGTCCAGCCGCGTGGCGACTTCGCAGCAAACAACGCACCAATCAGCTGCAAGGCTTGTCCATCTCTCTCTCCTGCTTCCTTTTCTCCTCGGCAACTCAGCGGCTAATTTGCGTCGCGTGGCCCCGCGTGGCCGTTTTGTTTCCTCTGCTTCTCCTGGCTAAATCTTTAATTCCAACCGTATGCATCGCACGCGTTGAGCTTAAACAATAATTACAGATGATGTTCCAAATCGATATTTATTCACCTTGGTATTTGCCTTGCATATTTTCCTTTTTCCCTTTTATTTTTCTTCTCTACTCCATCATCTTTTCATGTTGTTAAAATTGCTTTTGCGCTTAAATTGAGCGTAGAATTTATTGTGACAATATCTACTGTGACATTAACTCATTCTTTTTTTTTGTCAATCCTTACTCGAATGCTCAGAGCATACGGTAAGGATAATTCCCATTTTGCGATGTGCATAACTGCAACAAATCATTACAATGAAGCATAATAGCATTCACCTGATGCGCAAAGTTGCAGGCCTTCACTGCGCGTATCGAATGGAAATTACAGCGAAGTGAAAGGAGGCCCCTATTTGCGTTTACACCATGCAATGATCATGTATCCAAGTTGAAACAATGATAACAGCTTTCGGATTCACATTCATATTGATTAAAGATAAAATAAATTAAGCGTAAGATTATATTCAACCATTTGAGATGCATCTTTCTGTTGTAACTGTTTTGTGATAATAAGCGTAATCTGTTCGCTTCCGCGCATACCTTAATAAAATAATAAGGTAACAATAATTCAAAGAAAGTAACTACGGAAGCGTTAAAGTGCCATTCTACTTGACGACATGACGAGATATTCCATCTTGTCAAGTTGACTTAATATTCATATCATGTCGACATGTACAAATATTTAACTTACCATGTCGACTTATCAACTTTTATTAGTCGACATGGCGAAATAAATTATGTTGCCAAGTCGACTTCACAAAAAGTTCATGTCGTCATGGCGACATAAGTTATCTTGCCAAGTTGACTTCGCATAAAGTTTATGTCGTCATGGCGACATAAATTATCTTACCAAGTCGACTTCCCAAAAAGTATCTGTCGTCATGGCGAAATAAATTATCTTGCCAAGTCGACTTCTCAGAAAGTATGTCGTCATGATGACATGAATTATCTTACCAAGTCGACTTCCCAAAAAGTATATGTCGTCATGGCGAAATAGAAATATCTTGCCAAGTCGACTTCGTAAGAAGTACAGGTTGTCATGGCGAGATAAAATATGTTACCGAGTCGACTTAATAACAGTAGATGTCGTCTTGGCGACATAAATGATCACGTGGAGTCAGTTTTAAGAATTACAGTTAAGTGCAATCATGTATTTGGTCTTCGTCACACTACATATCTCGCCATGACGACATATACTTTTTGGGAAGTCGACTTGGTGAGATAATTTATGTCGCTATTACGAGATGAACTTTTTTGTGAAGTCGACTTGGCAAGATAATACATGTCGCCATGACGACATGAACTTTTTGTGAAGTCGACTTGGCAAGATAATTTATTTCGCCATGTCGACATTACTTTTTGGGTAGTCGACTTGGTAAGATAATATATGTCGCCATGACGACATGTATTTGTTTAGAAGTCGACTTGGTAAGATAACTTATGTCGCCATGACGACATGAAATTTTTGTGAAGTCGACTTGGCAAGATAATTTATTTCGCCATGTCGACTAATAAAATTTGATAAGTCGACATGGTAGGTTAAATATCTTTACATGTCGACATGATATGGATATTAAGTCGACTTGACAAGATGAAATATCTCGTCATGTCGTCAACGCTTCCGTAAGTAACACACAAAGAAAGACAATGTAAAAAGAAAAAACGAAAGAAAGAAAGAAAGAAAGGAAGGAAGGACGGAAGAGGGAGAGAAAAAGAGAGAGAGAGAGAGAGAGAGAGAGAGGGGGGGGAAAGAAGAAGAACAGGAACAGGAAGAAGAAGAAGAAGAAGAAGAAGAAGAAGAAGAAGAAGAAGAAGAAGAAGAAGAAGAAGAGGAAGAAGAAAAAGAGGTTGAAAAAGAAGAAGAATTAGAGGGAGAAGAAGAAAAAGACGGTATATAAGTAATTTGTAATGCTTGTTTTTCCAAACATCAGTAACAAAAAAATATATAAATAACAAAAATGTAGTATTAACTATTAAACACTGCATTACTTTAATATTTAGGACGGATTCCATCATACCATATTGAAACAAAATACAAATTCAACGCTCGCATCTTTACAACAATTTTCAGTGTTAACTCTCTATAGCAATATTTATCTGTTGGAGTATTCATTCTGCGGCCAGTCTCGTTGGGGCTGAATATAGGGTAATTCCGTTCTGTACTCCTAATGGTTCTGTCTGCTAACGGGCCGTTGATATGTCGGCCTGATGTCGGTCTCGGCGGCGTGACTGAGGTAGGTCTACGTACTGCAATATTCGTGAACCCAGCACGGATGGACTAATAATTCATATATCGGATCGATACATGCGGCCGGGCCACGTGGCGGTTTCTCATGTGCATCGCCATTGAGCCGTATTTACCTCCAGACAATACATGCGATGGGTTATCCTTGGTAAAGGAGACACTGTGTGTTTACTGGTAGCAGAGGGAGAGAGGGAGAGATGGAGAGAGAGAGAGAGAGAAAGGGATGGAGAGGGAGAGAGAGAGAGAGAGAGAGAGAGAGAGGGGATAGTATAGGGAAAAAGAGATGTTGAAAATTAGTATAGCTCACTTTAAAAGACAAATAATTAGAAGATATAAGAAGAGATAGGGAGAGAGAGTGGGAGAGTGAAAACGAGAGAGAGAGAGAGAGAGGGAGGGGGGGGGGGGGGTGGTAGTAGCAATTAATAAAGAAAAGGGAGATATATACAAAAAGCTTTACACAACACAGACAGAACAAGTTTGATTTAAATTGGCAAGATAGATAGAGAGAGAGAGAGAAAGACAGACAGAGAGAGAGAGAGAGAGAGAGAGAGAATGAATATATTACCACATAATGGAATTATAATTCACAATAAAAACAGAGAGCTGAATCAAAACAATCACCTTGTTTAATAGGATATTAGGTTTCTCATGTAAAATAGCGGATGTTTTACACTTTCTCAATTATCCTCTTCCCGTCGAATACTGCTCAAGAAAAGCAGCGCATTGGAAGGGAATAAATGAAATAATAAACGGCGAGTACTTGAATACTTTAGCAATTTATATTGATTGCGCACCTCATAAGCCATAGTAATAAAGAAAGGCGAGCGGTAATAATTCGGCTATTTGATACCATCACCGATGATCCTCTTACGCCGGCCCTCCGGGGGAGAGTGAGCACCACCGACCGCTTGATTTGCCCATCTCCAGTGGAAAAAGATATAGGCCATATTCATGCAATTAGGCTTTACTGAAACTGTAGTATCAGTTTGAAGCTCACAGTACCTAGAACTAAGGTCTGAATAAAATATCTATCTTTAAATAATAAGCATGAAAATAGCGTGGAAAATAGCCCATAGGCCTATATAGATAAGGTAGTGAAATCTAAATAGAGAGAGAGAGAGAGAGAGAGAGAGAGAGATGGGGAATACCTTAGACACGAATTGGTTCATGCATAATTAAGTAGGCCTAAATAAATATTTAAACCAAATTAATAAGTAATTAAATTTAGAAAAAAGACAAACTGAATGATGAGTAACGAAGTAAATAAATGAATAAATATATATAAATAAATAAATTAGAAAAAAGAAAACAAAACAAATTATCTTCTTGATACAAACATAACGATAAATGGTGTTCCACTGCTATGAAGCAAGAGAGAGAGAGAGAGAGAGAGAGAGAGAGAGAGAGGGAGAGATAGAGAGAGAGAGGGAGCGAGAGAGCGCGCGAGGGAGAGAGTAGTATTTATTCTTCATGGCATTATTCAATCAAAACATTTATTTCTATTTCTTTAGATACAAATAATCACTCTCTGCAAAGTTAGGAGACTGATAAATGCAACATAATTACCTGCATATTTCGTTCTGCAAAATGACTATTACCTTCATAGAATACACAGATTAAATTCATGCAAGTTAGACAAAAAGCCATTTTGAGTGTCATTGGAACATGCCCCATATTTGATTAAACATCATTGTTTGAAGAAATATTTGCAATTTCTCAACTGCCTTGTCCAGAGAGTTTAATGTATTCTTTTGAAATTCTAAAATACCTTCTCTTTCTTTCCACAAAATAATACAGAGTTCGTCGATTCAAAACTGATGAACTGTTAACTGATTTGCGAAGTATTTTAGTGGCGATCTTTTTTCGAACCTTGTCTATAAGCAATTATTCATTGGCCAATAGTTAAGGACCTATTACGTTCATTTGATAGAATAAATGATAATGGTTACAGCTTAAAACTCTGCCAAATCAACCACAATTTATTGATTCGAATTTCAGCTTATATGCTTCATTAATATACATAGAAATAACACAGCACCCCAAGCGAAACGAATCTCCTTTTTTCCTCTCCAGGTTTATGCATGGGAATTGCTCGAAATTGCGTTAAAAAACACAAAAAACACTGCCTCCTTTTTCCACACGACTGCCTAGTTTTTACACACCCGTGAGTAAAAATGCAGAGATTTCTTTTCGCTGATGTTAACGAGTTAACAAAGGGCGTTTACTCTTCGATGCGAGGGTAGAAAGAATCGTTCAAAATATTAAAAAAATGGAGAGAGAAAGGGGTTGTTATGAGCTCAGTTGCCCCCTGCTACTAGCGCAAGTACAACATACTGTCTGCGTCGCGTAGATATGCGGGCAAAATAGCGATAAAGGGGGAAGGGAAAAAAAGGAGCGGAATATTTTAGCTGCACGCGGGGAAAGGGGCCATTTTTACGATCGATGATATTGATTTTCTAATTCCGCGCACTCAAACTTGGAAGAGGAAAGGAAGAAGGGAGAAGGGGAGAAGAGGAAGGGGAGATTAAAAGAAAGAATAGAGAGAGAGAGTTTCCTCGGGGAAGGCTTTTATTTTCCATCGCTCTCCCCCTCTCTCTCTCCCCCTCTCGCCTTCTCTGTGATTTTTGTTTTGCTCATTCGTTCGGTGCTTCTTTGGTTGTAGACGTCGTCCGTCGGGTTTGTTAGCAAAGCGCTGGCTTTTGAGAAAGGGGTAGAAAATGTGGCGGTATGCGTTAATGCATGCAGCGGCACGGCTCTCGCATTGATCGCCGGTTCTTCCCGAGGAATTCCTTAGCTCCTGTCCCGCTTCTTGTAAAGCAAGAAACGGGCTTCTGGGTGACTAAGTAGTCGCCGTTCTCCCTCTCGTCTAGTCCCTTGCCGCCCCCCCCCCCCACAGACATAGACATACCCCCAACATTCATCCCTCTCTTTATCACAGAGTCTCTATTTTTACTACTGCATTATCCCTCGTAGACATAATAAGATATCCACTGACATAGCAATATTCAATTTGATTTTGATTTATCGATATGAAATACGTTATACAGTGTATAAAGAGAATCGTATACCCCCATGTAATTTAGAATGGATAGTGCTGCCCAGCACCCCCTCCCCATTACCATGAATACAAAAAGGGAAGCAAGAACATGAGACAAAAGGAAAAGAAAAGGTGAAATTAAAAATGAGATCACCGAATCGACATATTAATTATAGAAGCTTTGAATGTTGGTTGTCACACCGCCAGTGGATTGATGTTGACCTTTTACATCATCATTATCACCACTGCCACCGCCACCACCAGTACAACGACCATTATCAACTCCACTATTATGATTATCATCTACAGTATCCCCATCACCCTCACGATATTCGTAACATTGTTAATATTACAGCCAGCATAGTTATCATCGACATGATCAATATCATTATCATCATAATCATCATTATCACCATCATCATCAACATCGCTATCATCATCACTATTATGAACATCATCACCACCACCATTATCATCACCACCACCTTCATTGTCACCATAATCATCATCGTCATCATCATAATCATCGTCATCACTATCACCATCGTCATAACCATTATGATCATCGTCACCATCACTATTATCACCACCAACACTATCATCATAATCATCACCATTATCATCATCATAAACATCATTTTCATCATCACCATCATGAACCTCATGACCATTACCATCATCTTCATCGTAATCATCACCATTGTCAACATGGGCCTCATCACCATTACCATCACCATCACCACCATCACCATCACCATCACCATCATCTCCATCATCATCACCATCGCTATCACCATTATCATCACCATCATCATCATCATCATCATCATTTTCATCATCACCATCATGCACCTCATCACCCTTGTCACCATCACCATCACTATTGTCACCATAATCATCATCATCACCATCACCACTATCATCATAATCATCAACATCATCTCTAACACTATCATCGTCGTTATCGTTGTAAATAGAGAGAGAGAGAGAGAGAGAGAGAGAGAGAGAGAGAGAGAGAGAGGGGGGAGGGATAGAGAGAGAAAGAAAGCGAGAGAGAGAGAGGGAGAGAGAGAGAGGGAGGGGAATAGAGATGGAGAGTGCAAAAGATTGGGATAGGGAAATAAAGAAAAAGATAGAGAAGATTATTAGAGAGAGAGAGAGAGAGAGAGAGAGAGAAAGGGAGGGGGGAGGGAGGGAGCTATGAAGAGATTAAGTGATGAAGTTCAGTAACCCCACTCAACGCCCGCTCCTAAACTTCCCAGCAATGATTGGCATCCGTATGTAAATTGCATGTAAATGACAGTATCATGGCGCGCAGGTGCAGCTCTTACCGTGCGTCGCAAAGGGATTAACGTACTGGCTTCCTTTCATCTCATTTTACTTTTTTTTGGCGCGGAAAATGGAATGAAAAACGTCTAAAAAGTGTCGTCTGCAAAAGATGACGACAAGGAAATATTGGCCAAAGCAGGGAAATGTTCGCTCCGATCTCCCCGGTCTACCTAAAGATCTTAAAGGTCCCTTTTTGCCAATATTTTGCTTGTCCCAAAATTTGAAAATGGTCTTCAGTGATTGCGCCATCTATCTCAAGAACTCCGCATCCAGGTACATACACGAGTGCCCCACAATGCATCGGTGATGACGTCATCACTCACTTAAAGTTATTATTACTAATATCCTTTTAAAGGTTTCAGACAAGGTTTCAGACAATGCATCCACCTTGTTATTAAAGCTTTGTTGTTGTTGATAAGCCTGAAATATAGACTATGACTCAATTATTCTGCTATGCAAGCGCAAAGGTCAAATATATATGAATCAAATTGAAGTGAATACAACAGGGCACCGTCTTATGAAGAGTTACGATTGACCCAAATCAATCACAAGTCCTCGTATCAATCGCAAGTTTACAATATCTCTTTAGTTATGTACATAGTGCGATTGATATTAATCGCAAAATAATTTGCAATTAGTCGCAACTGTTTGTAAGACGGGGCACCGGTGTGTCACTATAATAACAACATTTACTATTTTTGTATTTTTTGTCATATTTTAGAATCTTGTAAACGTGTGGTTCTCATGTTTTACTTCAATAAAACATATGAAAACAAAATTACAAGTAGATCTATTCATCCGAAGAAAACGAAGAGGAGGAAGAAGAGGAGGAAGAAGAAGAAGGAGAAGAAAATGAAGAAGAAGAAATTTTACTAGAAAAATAATGGAAATACCAACATTTATTATTTTTACACAGGATAACTGTCATTGTCCTTCAACGGGATGCCGCATCCCTCATTCCCTAGCACACCGACATAACGCACAGCATGTGACCAATAAATAGACCGGCTACTAACATATTCAAATTAATTCAAAGTTTCTTTCCTAGAGACCTAGTGATGAGTTATTCAATCAACCTGTTATTATTTTGTTAAAGCCTAAATAACTCGTTGCTATGTCTAACAAGCCTCGAGCCATCTTTTAGGTAATCAAGAACAACCTATGTTTAAAAGGTTAAAAGTCTGCATGAAGTTTGAAATGTTAGTACAGCGGTCTATTGATATATCCTGCAGTCCGGTAAGTTTTTCGAGACAGCTTACGAGAATGAAAGCCAACATGAAGCATGACAACATGTTTACAACGAAAATGTTATTGACAATAAAACCTCTTCAAGTCAACTCATAATGAAATTTGTCTATGGGAGGCCTCGCTGACACCATTACCCTTCCTTGCTTATTTTTCAAATTTCATTTATTACCATGCGGTAAGATACACGCTCACATAAATATCTAATTATTACCTATGACATTTCGAGTATCGAAATGACTGATTTGGAAGGCAATAAACCCCACAGCTCATACAAAATTCGTTTTCTATACCTTCAATTAAAATAACTCCTCGCATTACTCTCACATAGCGTTTAAATGCTTATTACTTCGCATTCTTTGATGATTCGCCACAACCAAATTGCCGCAGCGACCTCAGCAAAATAGAAGAAAAAGAAATGCAGACAATAATCGTTCTTATTGGCAAAGATATGAACCATTATCGAGCATTTAGAGAGTTTACAGGTAAAAAATGAGGGCGTATGTTTCTTTGGCGTTTCCGGTACAATTTCCTCTCGCCGACGATGACGATTATTGGAATGGTTTGTTAGTCTTACACCGCAGACGTATTCTCGTTTTGTGAACTAACAATTTTCACTAATTTTCCATCTTTACGTTTTCCTAATAGCCTAAATGTATTGCTTGTTTCTAGACAATTTTGTTATACAAATGTCCTCATTAATTCCAGCTGTATTTGCCATTAATCCCAAACGTCATCTTCTCTGCCTGTCTCCCCATCGCTTTCTAACCAATACTCTCTTCCAATACATTTTTACTATGATCGTCCAAGCCTTTCTATCTTTTTTTTTGTAATGACAATGATACATACAAGAGATCAATCTACAGTTAGATAAACATGGATATAAACAATGGATGCCATAATGATGGGTATTTACTTTTAGTTGTCGAAAGAGTAGGCCTATTTGTAAACATGAAAATTAGTCACAGATACAGTAATTAGCAAGGATCGGACCCAAGGCGTCTTGTATGAGAGTCAAGAGTCAATTATATTGCACTGCCCCCACACAAAACCTTATCAAGAAATTACAAGTGTATGTTTGTCCAGCTCTCAATGAAAAAGTATTCATATTGTAAAAAAATGGAGACTTTCATGAGTTGTCATTATAATAGATACCATATTTCTAAAATTCTAAAGATACCATGTCTCGAATTGAAAGACTACTCACTCCCCCTGCTTAAACTATTGGTAGTTATTAGCAGTTAATTCATGCGCACAAGCCCTTTTAATGCGAGCAACTTCGGAGCTGCTCCAAAACAATAATTTCATCTATTCAATTCCGACCAACAATATCTCCTGCCTCGTATCCCCAATAAGCATTCCATAAACCTCGCTTCGATTCGGAGACAATAATGCACTCGCTCGCGCATGCTCTAATGTGCATACAAGGCTAACACATGGAAGCATTGTCATATTCTCTCACAATTTCTACCCGTTTAATTCGCCCCCTTTTTGTTATTATTCCCTTTAAAAACAAAATAGATATGTCGTTTGCGTCCCCGGCAACCTTCAGAATTTCAGAATTCATATATATTGCTCTCCTTTATCCTTAGTTTATTTTCCGATTCTTATTTTTGTGTCGATGATAGTATGAACAGCGGTGAGGGTTCAAAAGGGGAGAACTTTAATGAGTTTTTTTCTTTCTTTCGGAAAGAAATTCAAAATGAGAGGGAGATGTAAGATTGTTTTGTATTATACACGGATGGGGGAGAGAGAGAGAGAGAGAGAGAGAGAAAGAGAGAGAGAGAGAGAGAGAGACAGAGAGGGGGGGGGGGATGCAGTCTACAAAATGAATGGAGAAATAACACCTGTACACAATACACGTATGCACAAAATGTAGAGAGCTATAAAGAAAGAGATAGAGAGAAGGAGACATAAAGAAAGAGAGAAAGAGAGAGACAGAGAGAGACAGAGAGAGACAGACAAACAGACAAACAGATAGACAGAGAGGAATCATTTTCCTCGTCTTCAAGAAGCCCGCTATATAGAGGAAAAAGGCAGTACGTAACATTCTGGTTCATTCAGAGCACAAATAAAGTAAGATCTATTAGCATTTATTGAGCACACCTTCTAGTATTTTTCTTTCCCTCTATTTGTCATATTTGATAAAATTCCATAACAAGAAATAAATGATATTAACTATTCATTTTTAGTGAACGGGCTGGGAAGAGATAACCAAGAAATTTGACTTTAAACTGGATACATTGCTTTATCCAATACGAAACAAAGCAAGAATCAGTCGCGTGCATTGTACACACCTAGTTTTCCACTTTGCATTTACTACAAGTCTGTCGGCATTCCATTACAAGAAACGATTTTTACAAATCAGCTCGCATACGGGCGATAAAGATAAAAGAAAATGAAAGAGCAAGAGAAAGAGTAAGAGAAAGAGAAAGACAGAGAGAGAGAAAGAAGGTCTATTTTGGATTGGAATTACACTTCCGATAGCCATGGACCTACTAAAGTCTAAAAGTCATTCGAATTCATCGAACACACCTCCTCGCTGTATTCTCATGTGCATCTTTGCATCTATCAAATCTTTGAAAGGCTGTACAAAATATCTTTTATTTTTCATTCAGTGTACGGGACAAGATATATTTTCTTTAAAAAGGTTAAACTGGAAGTCTTGCTTGATCCAAAGCAAAAACAAAGTAATAATAATTAACGCTTATTGAAGACACTGCACGTATTTCACTTCCATCTAAATTTGTCCGAATTTCACCGTAAGCATTCAACGATTGTTATCATTCAAACAGTGAACGGCCTAAAAGATAAAAGCAACGAAATTTTACTTTAATAACAAATCTTACGAAAACATTGCTTTATTCCATACTAAAACGAAACAAGAACCAGTCGCGTTCATTGAACACGCATTCACTAGGAATCTATATACTACAAGTTTGACCGCGTTCCATTGCAAGCATTAAACGCTTCCTACCATTCATGCTCGCATGCGGGTGAGAAAGAGATTGACTTTTACATATTGATATCAGATAAAATCTGACACCCTCCACATAAAACAATCAATGTTATGAACAGGTGACCATATACAGCCTACACTACATCCAGCTATCGATGATCAATTGGAATCGAAAACGATATGAAGGGTAGATTTCGATCCGTATTGAGCCGGAAAAAACGATCTCTTGCAGTGATTTTTTCCACGTAATTCTCCCTCTTGCTTTTCATTGTGACGTGTAAATGAGATTGTACATGTAAATACAAGCTATGGGAGTTGCAATAGTAAAGTGAATAACATTCTTTATTTGAATTGAGATGATTTTAGGATGAAAATATTAAGTGTTTGTCAAATTTTCTTCAAGAACGATCCACGTAATCAAATAAGTAGCAGTATAGACAGTTGCTGCATGGTAAAATTGAACACTCTTGTCCAGTTAAGTAAAGGGTTATAGGTTGAAGGTATTAGTTCACAGAGTGAAACATAACAGAGTTTAAAAAAAAAGTTATTGGTGCTATTTCGCAGCATAAAAAACAACATCATCAACAAAGACAACAGCAATATTATTGATGATAATAATATTTAAAAAAAAAACCCGTAACAAACAAAAAACACAGAAAAACAGCAGTAGTAGCAACAACGACAACGAAAACAACAACAATACGACACCAGTAGCAACGGGAACAACAACTACCCCGAATAGGAATATTTAATGAGAAGGTATACCGCTTTGTGAACAAGAAAAGTTATGCAAGATTTATCAACCATAGAGCACATTGTTGCTTAATGCTCATTAGCTATAAGGTAAGGTATTATCAAATGTTGTTGTATGATATATTTAGGCCTGGATGTTATTCGGTAAAGTTTTGTTTTCTTCAAATCTACACATCTATATTATTTCAGTGAGACCTTGAACGCGTTGGAGTAATGGAATAAAATGGAATCATATATATATATATATATATGTATGTATACACACATTATTATGTGTGTGTGACTTCCCTTGCCCCCTCTATCTTTCTCTCTCTCTCTCTATCCTTTTCTCTAACGCTCTATCTCTCTTTCCCTCTTTCCCTCTCTTTCTCTCTTTCACATAATACCAAACGCACCCGTTGGCAGTTTGGGTCATTTTTTTTGTTATTTAATTTTGTCAAGGCAGATGTTGACCTTTTTATAGCCCTCTATTCTTTCCCTTATTTTCAACATATCTGTCTGTCTCTCTCTCTCTCTCTCTCTGTCGCACACCCACCCATACCCACACACACCATTGACAGTTTGTGAGTTTTTTGGTCTGGTTTCTTAAAAAAAAGGGGGGGGGGATGGTTGTCAGGTGTTGACCTTTCACTCGCCCCTACCTTTAACCCTTTTACTTATTTTCTACATGTCTCTCTCTCTCTCTCTTTCTCCTTTTTGTTCTCTCTCCGTCCCTGTGTGTGACATGTGGTCTTATGAGACATGTGGTGGCTATCGATCGCTGACAAAACCTATCGATTGAAAATAGCTGCGTGAAGGCTGGCGATCGATAGCGCCACAGTGAGCCCCGTAAAAATACCGCCACATGTTCGACGAAGAAAACAATGCGCAACAAAAGGGGAATTCAATTCGAATAGCGGCGAACAGACTTCATGAATATTTGATGTCGGGATTAAAGGCAAATCCGCTTGTTATCCTCCAAAGAAATACAAAGTAATTTTTGTGGGATAAGAAGGAAAGCTGTTTATGAGGGGGTCTAACTGTAACAAAGTTTGGGAGATTAGGCGCCCCTAAGCGGATTGGGAACAAACACGAGTGAACGCAACGCAATCAACATTCCGTTACCTAACTGAAAATATGGAAGGATAGTTGACAGGGTATTACAATTAGAGAAGAGATTGCCCACCAGCTAACACAGCAAGTTGACAGACGGGCAATTTATTTCAGCCAATTCCATCTTCAACTATTAACCTCTGACGACTGTCATGTATTCGTATAATTAATATCTGCCGCCCCTATTCCTTCTTTCCTTTATAATGCCTGTGATAGATTAATAGTTACAATTCATCGTACAACTCTTTTTATCCCATTCTTTTCCTTATTTTGAGCTCGCTACCATTTTCGTTATCATCCAAATTGCCATACCACTTCCAACATTTGAAAGTATCATGTTTCGGTGTGTTCCGTATATTAATCATTAATCCTAAATCCGTAATGTAACCTCTGATAATATATCGTGTTACATTATGCATACATTAAATGAAATGAAACATATTGTGAAACGAAGATAAGCTTTCACCGTATAAAAAGGAAACGAAAACTACGACGAGAACCTACTTTTGTGGTGTTGTCATTGGAAATTGCAGAGTTTTGTTGTTTTTGTTTTTATATTTCCGAAATCCATATATACATACAAGTTTAAAAACATACATATAAAACACATTTCAAATAATAAGAAAGTTGGTAAATTTCAGGACCATTTTCAAAATGGTCCTGTTCTTCCATGGGGTCCAAAAGCAAGCAAATTAGTCTTGTATTTTTTAAATTAATATCTGCCGTAGAGTAAAGTCGGAATCCAAATGGTAATCAATGTTTAATTTGAATTTAAAAAGCTTCAGGATCATTTGCATAAATATCTACCTTTTGGAATGAAATTTAGAATTGATGGAAATGAACATTAGTTCCTAATCAAGGGTGACACACTTTAAGGAGAAGTTTCATTAATGGAAATGGTGAACAATAGTTGGTGAGTCTTTTCATTATTTGTATGTTCATGTATACGAGAGTATCATAGAAACAAATGTCCGCTGAAAATGATGGTTCTCCAAATGCCCTCACATTAGAAATAAAACAAGAAACGGCTAAATGTTGTGGACCACTCTTTTATGCGACGGGTTTGTTCTATAATACACATTCCTGTGTACGGTGCATGAGACTATCAGCAAGACTGGGTCTTTGATAATTTGTTGTTGTTGTTGATTCCTAACCTGATAGTATACCCCCTTCTTATGTGCCACAAGATACTTTCAAATGTTGGAACTGATATGGCAAATTGAACGATAACGAAAATGGTAGCAAGCTCAAAATAAGAGGAAAGAATGGGATGAAAAGAGTTGTTTTACAGTAATGTTAGACCCCCTCATAAACAGCTTTCCCCCCTTATCCCACCAAAATTGATTAACTTTATCCATCAAAAGTAAGATTATCACAATCATTTCATGAAAAGAGGTCACCAAAATTATTCCAAATTTATGAAAATAAGATAAGTAGTATAGAAATAAAAAAGCAATTTAGAAGTAGAACAAAAAGAAGAAGAGGAAGCAAAGGAGAAAGAAGATGAACATGAGAAGAAGAAAAAGAAGAAGCAGAAGATGAAGAAGAAGAAGAAGAAGAAGAAGAAGAAGAAGAATAACAAAACAAAGAGAAGGTGATACATGCAGGAATTTGTTTCCACAGTTGTAATTTCTTTCCCAAAATAGATGGCGATATTTCATGAAAAAGAAAAGGAGAATATCGCATGCCGAGAAAAAGAAATCTTTGCTCGTTAATCGCTTTCCCCAGTAGATGGCGCTGTTTAACATCAAACCATTGGAAGCATCGATTGATGCCGTTTTTCTATAGCGCGTAATTATACTCTGATCTAAAGTCTCTTTAATAGGCGCTTCCATTGGACTTTGGACTTGGACTTTATTGTAAGCACTGGCGTAATGAACAAAAACGTTGGGGGGGGGGGGGGGGGGGGCTGACAAAAATAAATCCGAATCACCCCACTCTAACATGCAGGCCCCGCTGAACGTTTCTCAAAGTGGGGTCTAGGGGCAAAGCCTCCGAAGCTCAAGGGGTATGCGCTGGGCATCAGTGGCGGATCCGGGAATTTCTTACCGGGGGGGGGGGGGGGGGGGGGGCAAAAAACGGCATGGGGTGGGTCTGGGAGGGGGTTCTGGACCCCTCCCAGAGTAAGAAGCATTTGCAATTTTAGAACCAAATTAGACGCATTTTCAGGCACTTCCTGGATTAATATGACGTAAAATTACTTTTTCCTACCCCTTCCAAGAGTAGGGATCTTTTGCAATTTGAGAATCATATTTGGCGCATTAATGTCCACCGGCACTTCATGGAAAAAAAGAGGCCTTCTGATTGGTTAGAAGTTAGAGAAAAGTGATCTGTCACGTCGTGAGAGGTTGTATAAATTATGCTTTGATGCCGCACAATGCACAAAGACGGTGGTCCGGTACTTGACCAGTAGTACTTGCAAAAATTATCTCGAATGTATAAACTGTGTCGTTATCAGGGGCGTCGCTAGATCTTTTTCAATGGGGAGGGGGGGGGGGTGTAGAGGGCGTCGGTTACCGACAAAACGAGCCACCAATATTATTACCGACAAATATAAAAATACCAATGTCCAGATGTCTACAAATTTAACCCTATAAACCCTGGGCCAGGAACTAAGTTATTTTTCAGTTTTTTCCCTCCCGCGCAAAGCGCGGAAGCTTTGACACTTCATTAAATTATTAGAGAAAGAAGACGATCCGTTGTACTGTTCTCTACTCTTAAAGCTTGATTCGCCCCTCCCGCGCAAAGCGCGGAAGCTATGACGTTTCATTTAATTATTAGAGAAAGAAGACGATTTATTGTACCGGTCCCGACTCTTAATCCTTGTCTGAATTCAGTCCCCCCCCCCCCCCTCCCGCGCTAAGCGCGGAAGCTTTGACGTTTCAATACATTATTACTCTTAATCCTTGTCTGAAATAAGTTTCGCTCATCCCGCGTGAAGCGCTGAAGCTTTCACGTTTCATTAATTTATTAGAGAAAGAAGACGATTCGTTGTATCGTGTTCTTGTCTGAATTTAGTTTTCCCCCTCCCGCGCAAAGCGCGTAAGCATTGACACTTCATTAAACTATTAGAGAAAGAAGACGATCCGTTGTACCATTCTCGATTCTTAATTCTTGTTTCGCCCCTCCCGCGCGAAGCGCGGAAGCTATGACGTTTCATTTAATTATTAGAGAAATAAAACGATTCATTGTAACGGACTCGACTCTTAATCCTTGTCTGAATTCCGCCCCCCCCTTTCGCGCAAAGCACGGAAGCTTTGCTTTTCAATAAATTATTACTATTAATCCTTGTCTGAATTCATTTTCGCCCATGCCGCGCAAAACGCGGAAGCTTTCAAGCTTCATTAAATTATTAGAGAAAGAAGACGAATCGTTTTATTGTGTCTTTGTCTTAATTCAGTTCCCCCTCCCACGCGAAGCGCGGAAGCTTTGTCGTTTCATTGAATTATTACTCTTAATCCTTGTCTGATATCATTTTCGCGTTTCATTAATTATTAGAGAAAGATTAAGACGATTCGTTGTACCGTTCTCGACTCCTAATCCTAGTCTGATTTTTTCCCTCCCCCCTCCCGCGCGAAGCGCGGTAGCTTTGCCGTTTCATTAAATTATTAGAGAAAGAAGACGATTCGTTGTACCGTTCTCTACTCTTAATCTTGTCTGAATTCAATTCCCCCCACTGGGCGCTTAACGGTATATGTGCAGTGTTACATGATGTAAGTATGGAACGCTCGTTCGCAAATCTGTGCATGCTCAGCCCGAGTGGTGGGTAGCATTTTATCTCCCGGCAGTGCTTTGCACATTAGCTTCTGGAAAGGAATTAGTGTTACTGTTAGTGGCCACTATAAGGCCCTTAGTGACTATAAAAAAACATATGCTCTTCCTGGCTATTTGGGAATGGGTCAGTTTGCAAGAAAAAATGGAGAAACTAGCATTTTGTTAAAAATCATGTGATATCACGAACATTTATACATTACTTGTAAAAATAAGTCTTCGTTCAATTTTATTTGGGGGGGGGGGGGGGAGGGGGGGGGGGGCTGGCGCCCCCCAAGCCCCCCCAACCAGTACGCCAGTGATTGTAAGTATCAATCGCTCATGACCTCTGTTCTGTACAAGTGACCTTATCCGGTAGGCAGAATAGAGACTTTTTTCCTACACAGATAAGTCGAAATGGAAAAAACCCATAGTTTCTCGTACCCTTCTTTCCTCTTATTGCTCGGCCCGCCTCCTTCCTTTTCCTTTTCCGTTTACATTTTGTATATTTCTAAATGGATACCAACACCACTCTAAGGACGACACATTACACTCATACATTTCACTTTATTTTGAGTCCCTGTTCTATGAGTTGGAATGATAAAACCAATGCAACTTTTATGTACGTGGAAGATTAATACTCATTAACATGGCACCCCCAAGTGAAACCAGGGATCATTCTTGTTTGGCCTCACAAATGATGGTTTGGGATGAAAGAGGCGTGAAGGTTTAGTTCGTTACTAGATAATAAATAATTGATTCATTCATTTAGTCGGTTAGCCAGTTATTCATTCATATAACCATTCATTCATTCATTCTTTGATTCACTCATTAATTAATTAATTATTATTATTATTTTTTTTTTTTAAATGTTTTATTCATTCATTCATTCGCTCATTTTCCTCTAAAGGAGCGACAAACGAAAACAAATTCTAAAGTACTTTCATTTCTTTGCGAGATGGACTCAATCATTCGGGTTAAGTGTCTTACAGCTGATAATACTACGCCATGACCTCTATTCATGTAAAACCCAATCTGTTTCCTGGTTTCTGCTGTTACTGAATAGGAAAATTAAAAAAGATTCATTTATTCATTCACTCATTCATTCATTCATACATTCGTTCATACATGCAAATATTCGTTCGTTCATTCAATCATTTATTCGTTCATTCATTCATTCTTTCAAACATACATTCATTCATTCATTCGTTCATACATTCATATATTCGTTCGTTCATTCATTCATGTATTCGTTCATTCAATCATTCTTTCATAATATTCATTCATTCATTCATTTATATATTCATTCATTCACTCATTCATTCATTTTCCTTTTAAGAAGCGACAAATGAAAGAAATTATATTTTGCTTGTCTTTGCAATATGAACATATTTATTGCGGAGAGTCTAAAACCAGCCAAGATTGTCCGTGATCACTATTATTTTGTGTCAAACCAAAAAAGACTTGTTCCCTGGTTTGTGATGTTACTGATTACTATGATTAACTAATTCATCCATTAATGCATTCATTATTTCATTTAGGCTATCTACAGTTCATCCATCAATTTCATCATTTATTCATCCATTAACTAATTAAGTAAGTGATTCATTCATTTATCTATTCCTTCCTTCATTCACATAGTCTCCTTTTAAGGAGGGACATACGGAAATAAATTCTATGTTGCTTTTCTATGTGAGATGCACAATTCTTGTTGAGAGTCTACACAACTACCGTGGACAAGACTACGCATGACCTCTGAACGTTCAAATCCGTTCTGTTTCCTGGTTGGTGTTGGCGTGTATGTCGTAGGGTAAGACACTGCAGGAGAACTGCTTCCTGGTCTAAAATCGAATTCCTGACATGATGACCGTCAGATGCGAATCGTTTCCGGGTCGCGATCCGTATAAATTGACAGCAGAGACTCCCGCAACAAGTATTGTATTGTATTGTAGTGTTGGTTCTTCATGTTTTTATTTTGTATAATATACAATATTCAGGAACATTCTTAAATTGTTATATTTTCCTACTTTCATTACGGATACCATAGACGCCCATGAGAATTCCGCCCTTCCAAGTTGCATCTGTTTAGTTCTTTACATAATAATTTTCATAAACACTGAACCTGCTTTAAATTAATCACAGCCCAGACAAAAATCAACAACAAGGCAAACAAACTAACAAAAGAAGAAGAAGAAGAAATTAAATCGAGTCCCTGTTACACCCACAAAGTAATAACGCCCACAAATGTAATAACACTTTACCCACAAATGTAATAACACCCACAAATGTAATGACGGTCAACGAACCATCGAATCGGTCCCTCCTCTGTGTGTTATATATATGGACCATTTTGACTGATTCGTCAGTTCGTGTGACCGCCGACCAATCATTTATTTGTGACGTGTTGTATCCACATAATGTAATAATGTAATTTATTTTTTAAATGAAAAAAAGAGGAATAAGATGGTGGGTCTTAGTTTTGAAGATTTTTTTTTTTTTTGAAATAACCGGGTCTGGACTAAAGACTGCGCGCTATACCCATGCTTTATTACAGGGTTTTAGTTTGAACAAATTCGACAAAATATCACTTCAAATTTATTACATTTGTGGGTTAAGTCATTATTACATTTGTGGGTGATTCAAAATTATTACATTTGTGGGTAAAGTGGTTATTACATTTGTTGGTGAAATTATTACATTTGTGGGTAAAGTGTTATTACATTTGTGGGTGTTATTACATTTGTGGGTAAAGTGTTATTACATTTATGGGTGAAGTGTAATTACATTTGTGGGTGTTATTACATTTGTGGGTAAAGTGTTATTACATTGGTTGGTGTTATTACATTTGTGGGTAAAGTGGTTATTACATTTGTGGGCATTATTACATTTGTGGGCGTTATTACATTTGTGGGCGTTATTACATTTGTGGGTAAAGTGGTTATTACATTTGTGGGCGTTATTACATTTGTGGGCGTAACCGTCCCCGAGTGGGATGTTAACGTATTTCCACTCCATGTTGCCTCCCAATCATGTCTGAACGTTCATGGGTTAAATCATGTTTTTCCGAGTTTTGTTAGAACACTAATACTGTTTTCACACTGGCAATATTTTGCTTAACCCCGTACTATAGGTGGGGTTAAGGGGGGGGGGGGGGGGGTCTTAGCCCCACCTATAGTACGGGGTTAAGCCTATTCCACTTTCTGTTCAGACTGGTTTTTACCAAAGTGGGCTAGAGTTGGCTAACCCCACCTATAGTACGGGGTTAACTAACCCTGCAAAATAGCAGGGCTAACTCCGCAATTGTGGTGCTAACTCCTGCTAACCCCGCAATTGCGGTGCTAAGCAAATGAATGAGAACAGAAACGAAAAATAGTCCGGTACTACGCAATGGAGCGTATCGCAGTTGGCCAGATGCGAAGTATGTCCAATAATAACATTCACGATATCCGGGGTTAACGAAATGCAGTGAGAACAGCAGGAATTTTCTTATTCCGGAATAGGCGCTAGTACGGGACTAAAAACAGCGTGTGTGAAAAGCCAAAAAAAAATAGTCCGGTGTTAAGGATAGTACGGGGCTAAGCAAAGTACGGGGTTAAGCAAAACCAGTGTGAAAAGAGTATAAGTGTTTTAAGTGTTGGATATGAATACATGTATATGGCACCTGAAACGTTACGACTCATACTAATCTATTTCACGGTTGGTGATAATCCGTCAGATAAAAGCCTTGATTTTGAAGTATTGTAGCAATTTTAAAAGAATATTAAGCCTACATCTGTATCGAGAAGTTACGGATGGTGAACTACACTTAGTATAGGAAATAACTGTTTGCCATTTAACATACTATCTTGTACTTCCTCAGAGGTAATACAAAGTTTTGGTATGGGGTCATGAATTTGGTTCAAATGAACATATTGGAAGCATATGCGATCCTACAATATTCAGTGATCATTGTCGCGGTTGAAATCGAGTCTAAAGTGATGAAATTGGTAAATAATAAACTCTTCATGTTGTATAGCTCCCTCTCAAGGACAAGATATAAATTTTGCTATGAAACAATGTTTCTTGACTAAAATCGACCGATTGCCAATTCCCGTTTGGAAATTATATATCACAACTACATATTTCATTTTCATTTTCATGGTCGCAGCTACCACTGTAGGCGCTATTTGAAATTCATCAAAATTTACCGGGAGCACAGGTACATTTTTATATTCAATTTTCTCGAAAGCAGAGGTGTTTATGGGGCTAAATTTTCTAGCGCTTATAATATACATCCATAAGAGCATTCAAATATATCAAAATTGTAAAGAATCACTATCAAGCAAATTTTCAAAATTTCCCAAAACCTTGTATTACCTTTTATGTTGGTATAGCAATGGAATAGTTCATAAACAGTCGTGATTAATGGTAAGGGTATACAGTTCGAGAAACATAACAGGTGAATGGCAGGAGGGATGGCGAGAGAGAGAGAGAGAGAGAGAGAGAGATATGGAAAGGGAGAGAGAGTGAGAGGAAGATAGAGAGAGAGAGAGAGAGATATGGAGAGAGAGAGAGAGAGAGAGAGAGCTAGAATAAAGGATATAAGATACATGAACATGTCGAACATTGTGGCGTCTCCAGAAAGGGCATGGGTGAATGGGGGTCGGCCCAAGCCCCTCTACCCCCTCCTTAAATTGTGATGGCCATTGACTTCTTATAACATGTATATGCACTACTAATTCAAGGAAAACAAGTTTAATGTATTTTGTGGTTTGTATTGATGATGATTGTTTCACCTGACTGTTAGGAAGAAGTTTACTTCTTGACAATTCGTGTGGGAAGATGGTTATTCAAACGTATACAATCATGGAAACATAATAAGAAATATCCCAACGTCCTTCAACATTCAAAAGCATTATCATGTCACTGAAAATGTTAATAATGGTAGAAGGGTCAACATTGTGTAATGACACACCTATATTTTGCTGATAGAAACAAAATTTTAATATAAACAATTAAGTCCAACCCATTAAACAAATTAGACCTTGAACTAGAAGGCGAAGTCATACCGAGAGAAAACGACCACTTTTCCGGAAGTGAGAGTAGGGGAATAACTAAGATAATCACTCGATTTCGAAATTGATAGTATGTTGCAAATATATTTTTAATATGATTTCCACATTTCGTTCACATGATCCTTATGAAGCTATAAAAAGGTCGTGGATCCACACAGTATGTTCCATTCTCTTGGAGCCCCATAGTTGAGACTACATCTTCTTCCAAACGTCGAAATACTCGATCAGAAGTCCTCGATCTGAAGGTTCGATGGCATCAAAAACGCCTGAATCAGATGTCATGGAAGGAGTTCCAGAGAATCTTCAGGAACAGCGGCAGCTCAACGTGATCTTCAACGCCGTCAACCACGTCGAGAGCTGCGCGAAAATTCCATGTGACACGTGCCTAAATGGCGTGGCTTTGGTTAAAGAGATTTCTGGGAACTCTGCCTTAGACCAAGAGAGAATTGGTGACCTGATGGCGGAACGCAGCAGCTTCTCTCGTATGTTCATATCATGTTGGCAGAAGAAAGAATTGCTGCAGATGTTCACCAATGCGTCAGAGACGGATACCTTAATTAAGGAGGCGCAACGGTCCTTCGTATTCTACTGTGCTCTGGCGGGAATCTGCTGGAACTATACAGATGAGTCAGATGCCTTTTGTTTGAAGATGGAGGAAGAAGGTACACTCACAGGCCTGGTGGACTGGATGCTCTCACTCCAGGACAACACCTTGAACAAATGGGCCACAGAAATTGTCTTCAATGTCCTGAACATCCTGCACAACAACTGTAAAAGGATCAAGGCCATTAGGAGGAGCCATCGACAGATCGTCCCCGCGTTGGAGAATTTGACAGCATCAGAAGACCCGATTGTCCAAGCATGTGCTTTCATGACTCTCTCGTACATGGTCGACAAGGAGGAGGCCGATAAGCTCACCACCAATGCTGCATGTGTGGACAACCTTCTCTCACTGCTCAGGCAATCTCTGGAGAACGTCGAGCACAAGATCAGGATTACCAGAAGCACCGGCACCGACGCATTCAGAAGGGGTTTCACTTTATCCGCCATCGAGCTCGTCAAGAGCATCAAGCAGCTTGCAATCAATGACGACAACAAGCGCCTTATCGCCGAGAATGATGGGATTGCCATCATATCAAGAATGCTAAAGATGAACTGTACATCAGAAGAAAAGAGATACGCAGCAGAAGCACTTTGGCAACTCGCCTTTAGGCGGGAGAATGTGAAAAGGATTAAAGAGGACAATTACTTAATCAAAGGTACGATTTGTGAATTCCTATTCTTTCAAGTATAAATTGAATGGTTTATAATAAAGCAGTAAGGGTTAGTAAAATCAGCACGAGTTGGTAATATGAAGTACATGTATATCGATGACATTCATATACAGTAAATTTAAAGGGCGTTCTACAATCACCTTGAACATGTACATTTCTAATCGTGTATAGCCTGGCAACACCGGAGACCTTTACATTTTATAAACTAAGTAAGTCTGAAAAATGTACCAAAAAGACAGCATTTCATTAATAACAAATAAAAAGCAAGCCTTTAGAAATTGACCAAACCTCCAATTTTTCGTTAAGAAGTTTTGTTAGTATTGTCTTGTACATTTTTATGTTTTTGTTTTCCTCTTTGGATTGAAATGTGAATGGGATTTAATTCGATTCGGTCCTTTTTATTCATACCAATTCAAAAGAATACATGTAAATTTGTTTTGGTCACACATTGCAAAAATACATAATATATATTTATATATATACGTATATATATACGTATATGAGAAACTATATCGTTGTGTTTATAATCATAAAAGAACCATCAAAATAAAAGGTAGACAAAATATAAATTATCTTATATTCTAGTGTTACACATTGAAAATGATAATGATAGAACATCAGTGTGGAGGAAGGAAGGAAGGAAAGGAAAACCACGCCAAACCGATACTTGGGTCCACATGCTCCTCACTCCATTTGGTTGCAGACACGAATGGGGTATGGAACACAAAGAGCCCACATATCGGCTTGTCCGACATTTCAATGAACGTATTTCCCTTCCTGACCGTAATAATTCATATAAGTAATTTAGATTGTGATTCTCATTTGCAATGATCTTTTTGGCTTTTTGGAGGATTCATGCCTTGCATTCTTCTGCCAGGTTTCGTCCGTATCCTGTTATTTGACTCGCCCTCTTGACTACACTTTCCATTTTCCTAGAGTCATCCTTCCTACATGCCCCAAATCAAACAACACAGTTGAAATGAAAATTATTCGCAGGGTTTCACAATTTGGTATGCTTTTTTAAATTTTTTTTATCACCTTCAGAGTTGAAAAATCTTTCACTTACATCCAACCACGCTCTCAGTCAAGCGTGCAAGGGAGCGCTCTTCACGATGACAAGTACAGCTTCACAGGCGCCCTCTACGCCGACTGAAATGCCATCGCAGCACATCATGACTAGCTACAAATGGGAAGAGCTGTTAAAGTCTGTGATGAGTGAGATCAAGAACCAGCTGATAAGTAAGGGGTACAACGTGTGGATGGACGAAGATCGTATGAGTAAGTACTAAAATATCTTGATATAGGCCTCTGTATTTTATTTTGCATAACCTCCAGCGCTTCCCCCTCCAACATTTCCCCAAATATCAAAATTCATCCTGATTTTATTGAAACCGATTCCATTAATTTGTCAATCTTATTCATTTCTACTAACACTACCATCTGCCATCTGCTACGCATCACCAACTGCGTGACGCGCTCGTGATAATGCTGCGGTACAGGAATCAGAAATCGCTCTATGTACGCCTTCTAAAGAAAGATGGCGCAAATGAAAAATAATTAAGGTACAGCTAGAGAAGTTGGTAAAATAACCTGCTTTTAAAATAATAAAGAAGACAAATTGAACTACACATAGCATAAACTAGTTAGCTTAAAGCTACATACCCAATATGTACCAAACAGAACACTCAGATCTTCTCAAAAGTCTCTCCTCACCATTCCACAAATAAATACTAAGTTATTCAGGTCTTGCTATGTTGAGGTTGCATCGGCCGAACTTTGGAATAAACTACCGGAAAATCAAAAAAGAAATTTGTACTGTTGACAACTTTTAGACGTGCCTTCTTTTCAAAAATACTTTCCAATGTTAATGAGAGGAAATATGTTGAGCGTACCTCACTCTTCTTATGTTACTATGACCCCGTTCTCACTCACTTTGAAAGTGGTCTTAGTTAGACCGCTCCAGAGGAACGGGTCTTGAGGAACGGTTTGCGAGCGTTCACACTCCGAGCAGTTTTTTATGGCTCAAACCGCTCCACGAGTCACAGTGGTCTTGTTGCTATGGCAGCTCAGGTCAGCAGGTCAATTTTTTCGCGCGCGGAATACAAACCGTATGTACCGTACTACATGTTTCGCACCGAAGGTCACTAGCTCACTTCCGTTCAAAGTACGCTTTCCGTTCACATTGCACGTTAGAGCGCTCCAAACCGCTCTTAATAAGACCCGCTCCTCAAGACCACTTCGGAAGGTGGTCTTCTGGAGCCGTCCAGAAGTCCACTTCCTGGACCACTTTGACCGTTCTCACTCACCTAAGAACCGCTCCTGAGGAACGGGTCTTAGTTAGAGCGCTCCAGAGCGCTCCAACGAAGTGAGTGAGAACGGGGTCTATGTCGACCTTTCCTCCTTACTCTTTTTTACAGCGCATAGAGACATTATTGTGATATGCGCTATATAAGTACGGTATATTACTATTATTATTAAAGCCACTAAAATAATTTGATTCACGTATTATAGTTTCCGAGCGAACCTAAATTTAAATATGTCGTTATATTTAAACATTCAACATGGGGGTTATTTAAATAATTAAACGTTTACCATGATAAGTAACATACGAGTAGTCCACTCTCATTTCCCATCAAACCCCCTCCCCCGCACCTTAAGAATATTACAGAATAAAAATTTAGCTGAAGTTTGTGTGAAAAGCATATTTACTCAAGAACTATATGTCGTTCACCATCTGTTTAGGAGGAGATATCTATGATTGCATGGCTGAAGCTGTGCAGAACTCCTATTTGATCCTGGCTTGTATCACAGAGGGATATCAGGAGAGCGAGAACTGTCGTTTAGGTTCGTAAGTCTTGGCCCCTTTTCACACCAAAAACCCTCAACGGGGCATTAACGGAGGTAATATTTAAGTAGCCGCTGCCACTATTCGTATATACACTGTTGGTCATAAAGGTAGAATAATTATGTTTACCCAAAATTATGGAATGATTTTGACAACGTTTTTTTCCTAACAGATCTAGATAATAGTATACATTCTCAGATTTTATCGAATAATAATTTGCGAGTGTTGGTATCGTTAGTAATGCAGTACAATTACCATGGAAGTACTTCAGTACAAATACCACGGTATAATAGCGAAAGAACTGCAGGGGGGTGTTTCATAAAGAGTTCGCAAAGTTACGCATGACTTTACGAACGACTTGTATATGAAGTGCCAGATAGGATGCCAAAAGTTTTTTCTGATATTTCCAATAACCTCAATTAAATAATGGCAAAAAATATACTTTGCATTAAAAATGGTTGTTATGATAAGAATGTTAATCTACATCTGCACAGTTCAACTTAATAAATAATAATCAATAATGAGTGAGCATCCCATTTGGCTTTTCATATACAAGTCGTTCGTAAAGTCATGCGTAACTTTACGAACAGCTTTATGAAACACCCCCAGGACAAGTACTGCGGAAGTACTGCGAAAAGCGGCCCATTTACCGGAGTTAATGTACTGCGAGTACCGCAGTAATATATATTTTTTTTTACAAGGGTGCCCTTTTCTGAGGCATTAATCATCATTACTGTCAGTTATGACTTAAAGACGTAGGTCCCCTATCTTATAAGCATAGTAGCACAAACAAACACTCGCAAATTATTATTCAATAAAATCTGAGAATGTATACTATTATCTAGATCTATTACGAATAAATCATTGTCAAAATCATTCCATAAATTGGGGTAAATAATAATTCCACCTTTATGACCAACAGTGTATATTTTTGGTGAGGATTTGATAGATGCATATCAAAGAGAGAGAGAGAGAGAGAGAGAGGGAGGGGGGGGGTAAAGGAAAAAAAATGATAGTGACTATAACATCTGTGACTTGTAATTAATTAATTACCACAAGAGAAAATCCGAGCTCAATTTAAGTTTACCTTCCACCTTGTGGTTTGTCTAAAAAGTCTAAATATTATGCATTAGCGGGCATTCCGACACATCAATTGTCTCATTGTTCTATAGACCAAAGAATTATACAAGCTTATTTGAGGGTCAGTACTCAGCCCGTTTTGTTATCAAAAGCCATAAAAAACACAAAATCAAAGTACTTGCAACATCAACTGTGAGGTACTATGTACTGACATGACTGTCCTGTCCGATTTTCTAGAAACAGTGTCATGAGAAAGGTGCTCCAGTGTTGCACTAATCCAATCCTGTCAAATCTCTTCCACAGAGGCAACATACACCTTTGACTGCAACAAGTGGAGATTTTTAAAAAATCACCTGAAATCATTTACTATTTGCTATGGAGACTATTGGCCTCCCAAATATCTCGATAGAGTACCATGTAACACTGTTGCATCCAATATTGTTGGTCAATTCTGCAGAGGCAACGTATGCGTGTAGCCTGCTATGATTTCATATTTACTATGGGGACGATTGACCCGCCTAACTATCTCGAAAGAGTGTCAAGTAACAATGTTGCATCCAATAATGTCCTTTCAATTCCACAGAAGCACGTTATGCTCTTGTTAAACAAAAGCGGATTGTCCCCGTAAAGGTAAACAAGCGCTTCAAGGCAACAGGATGGCTCGGGGCCATCACCGCAGGGAAGATGTACTACCTCGTCCAAAATGTAGACCAGGTTCCCAGCGAACTTCCCACGATCATTGACCGGGAGATTGAGCATGAACTACAGAAGAATCCCGATGTACAGTCGGGTAGGGACTCTTTCCTTCTAAACACAAATACACACACAATACACTCACAAACCCTCATACTAAAACCATATGAACAAATTCTCATTTATATTTCACAAGTTTTTTTTCTTATTGAGACCGCCATCCAAGTCAAGCGTCACTTGTGATGCCGGTCTCTTGCACTTTTTCCACAGATAGTTAGGATAATACTTTTAATTAATATTATTAGAAGACGGTTGAGAAGGAAAGACCATGAATACCTACACGTGCCGTCCTCAATTTTCTCAGAATGCGATGATACGCCTGGTTTCAATATTATATTTAAAGAGTTACCAGTTTGAGGTTCCACAGCATTCCACATTTAGTGATTGTCAAAATTAATTTAAAAAATATCTGATGTGCTGTATCAGATTTTCACAATCGCGTTCATTGATGAGCTTCACTGACTTTTTTGGTCCTATTTAAAGAAACAAAACATGATTTTGACTTTGTATATTAAAGCGGGACTGCACTACTTGTAGCTACTTGCGCCCTCTATACAACCGACAATGCCTAAGCGGTACCCGTTGATCCCCATGATCCCCTTTTTCTTATGTTAATTTTGAGCTGATTTGATGAGATAACCACCTGCCAGTGACCACGCAGGAAGGTCTAATCCCTCCTGGCCAAACTAATGCAGATAGTCCTATTACACGATTTAGAAAAGCTTGTAAATTAATGAAACATAGCCAGTTAAGTAAATACACAAGAAGAGGGAGTCGAAGAAGAATGGCCAGTCACTTTATTCAGACACAACACGCACACAAGGCCAAACACCATGAATAGCGAATTTTGACAGCTATCATGTTTTCTGTCCATTTTCTGTTAGCTCTACACAATACATGTATGTATATGATACTATTAGCATGATACTAATATCAAACACATATATTAAATTTAAATATTTCAACAATATTGTTTCATTGCCTTGAAACCATATACTCTCTTCCTCAGGGGCACGAAGCGGTGGATCAGCTGAACCGGAAGTCCGTACCTGGGACGCCACCAAAGTCCGCGAGTGGCTGACATCCAACGGCATCAGTTCCACCAACGAGAGTCTTCGGAACCTCACCGGGCTGCATTTGCTGCAGATTAAGAAACAACTGGCGAGGGCTCCGGATTCGTTCTACCCTTCAATGAAAGAAGACCTGAAGGTCCCCTACCTAGAAGTCCTTTTGTTAGCCGCAGCTTTAGAGAACCTCTGAAGAGACTTATTTCGGTCGTTCGTCTTTTTCTGTGGTTGGAGCTTCCCAATATAATTCATGTGAATTGTTGTAATAAGTGTCAAATGTGTCACCAAGGAATAGATTTTACATTATTATTCCCGTTTTCTATTGTGGGAAGAATTGAATTTGTTGATGTCTTGCTGCAGTACTTGAACACTTTTGTATACGATCAAGTCTTTTGCAACGAGTTTCAGCCATTGATTCGAAGCTTAGATCCAACTCTCACGAACTCCTAGTCCTAGTGTGATATGACTAGAAATGTTCTGTAGCTTGTATGGTCATCATAAGCTGGGTTGGGATCAGTCGAGGTGTCGTGGTCTATAGTGGATATGTCACCGGACTCTGGATTACTTTGTTTGCGGTTAAAGTTCCATTGCGGCAATAATGTCTTTTGTCAAGACATTAGATAGATAGATAGATAGATAATGGTTTTATTGAGAATAAAAGAACAACAATGCATCGCGGCCTACAAGGCCGAATTGGGCAATGTTTTACAAATGTAAAATACAGTATATAAAAACATTCATATCAAATAACCTCAAATTAATAAACTAAACTTGAATGAGTAGATTGTTAAAAAATTAAAAATAACTTTAAAATGCTTATTTCTTATTATTTGATCTCCCTAACTCATTTTATATATAAAGGAGATAAAGAGAAGTGAAGAAGAACATGATGGTGGTGTAGAGTAAAGAAAGTAAAGACAAGAGGATGGTAAGATTAAGAAGAGGATGAAGAGGAAGGAGAAGAGAAAAAGTAGAAGAGAAGGAGAAAGAAGAAGAAGAAGATTCAAGTAGGGATAGTAAGATGATAGACGGAGGGTGGCGCAAATAGTAACACTATCATAATGTATCGATATCAATATTCAAGCATTACACATTATACAAACTACCAATGATATAGGCGAAGTTATGAAGAAAATAAATACTTATATGAAAAATTGTACGATTAAAAAAAAATACTCTAGGTAATAGCTACTCTAAGGAAAAGGTTATAACATTTCAACCAGACTATAACAAAGGAGAACCATTATAAGAAGCAAAAGCAAAAGGACAAAGAGGGAGAAGAGGATTGATGGGTAAGGATAAGGGTGAGATGAAGAAAGGAGGTGGGAAAGTAGAAGTGGTAGAGGAAGAGGAGACAACTGTAACATTGGCCATGGAAGATAATTTCAGTCATTTAAAGACATTAATCTGTATTTGACACTCTCCACCCAGGGGATGTTAGTGTGTGCCTGGTAGAGAAAGACATTTCTCTAATGCCAGAGCATCTTACCAGGGCCGTTCGGCTATATTGGGGGTAATTCTAGTACACGCATAGAAACGTATACATAACTATTAAGCGATATATAAATGTTACTACTATCAATATTTTTAAGCTATGTGTATGTGTACATAAGTCTTCTTCTTTTTATCGCACTTTTACGATCGAAATTCCCTGCGTTGTGAGGGGAGTCCTAAAATTGTATTTTCAACTAACTTCATGTTTTGGGCCTGCCTCAAAACAGTTAGATTTGAGCTAAATGTTATTTAGCCAGTTTCCAGAATTTTGCTTCAAGACAATAACAATGTAATATTTAAGATGAATTTGCACTTTTCACGTAGAGAATACAAAATATAAGGCAATCCTTTTGAAGAAAGAAGTAACGATTTGAGCAAAGTAGGAGTATTTGGAAAGACGAATCAGACTTTAAGTAATTCATGAAAAAGAGATAATAAGATATTCACAAGTATATTTAAACAGATTTGCAATTAGTTTTGAGCTCAATAATATTCCATGATAGTTACTGTTCCGGTATTTTTTTTTATTTATTCATTCACATTCTCCTATGTTGGAAGTAAACGTCACTATCAAAGGTATTTCATGTTGTTAAAAAAGTGATGAAAGTGAAAATACTCTCAGTGCTTCAATGTATCGATGTTACATGGTTTCAGAAAACAAATAGGAGTAAGAGAGAAAAAAAAGAGAAAAATGCATAGAGACATTCCCATTTCCCTTTTTTGTAATAATGACTTCACTGAAATATTGTTTAATAAAAATATATTTGATGCATTATGAAATGCTGAAGTTCTCTTTTTTTCGATAGTTTCTTATTAAGATTGAAAAGATAAAAAGGGACGGAGAGAGAAAGAGAGAGAGGGAGAATAGCGAGAGAGGGGGAATGGGAGAGAGAGAGAGGGGGGGGGGGGGGAGAGCTAGAGAGAGAGAGAGAGAAACGAAACAAAAAGAGCGGTATTCAGAAAGACAGAATGTTTATAATAGAGAGAGAGAGAGAGAGAGAGAGAGAGAGAGAGAGAGAGAGATAAGGGGGGGGGGGGGGTAGTAGTGCTCCGTCAATTGACGAATGAAAAGTGAAAGGGAAAATTAATGGTCATCGTTTAACGTTGGTAGAGTGATAAGTGTATGAAAACAGTCATGATTCATACATTTATTCATTCATTCATTTTTTCTTTTTAGGAGCGACAAATTAAAAAAATTCTATTTTGCTTGTCTTTGCGAAATGTACTTATTATTGAGAGTCTAAAACCGGCAAACATTGTCCATGTGTCCATTTTTGTAAAGCCAAATAAAATCTGTTTCCTGGTTTGTGCTGTAACTAAATAAAATGATTCATACATTAATTAATTAATTTATCATTTAATTCGTTTAATCATTCGTTCGTTCACTTAGTTTCCTTTTAGAGGGATCGTTTAACAATATTAAATCTGAGATACACGGCCCTACGTGTTATCAGTGTCTGTGATATGGTGTAATCAGTGGCGTAATGAGCAAAAACGTTTGGGGGGGCTGACAAAAAAAATCCGAATCACCCCACTCGAACATGCAGGCCCCGCTGAATTACGTTTCTCAAAGTGGGGTCTAGGGGCAAAGCCCCGGCGGGGTTCAAGGGGGCGAAGCCCCCCGAAGCTCAAGGGGTATGGGCATCAGTGGCGGATCCAGGAATTTCTTACCGGGGGGGGGGGGGGGGCACAAAATGGCATGGGGTGAAATATATGTAAAACGATGAAGCAACAGAACGAGGCTTTAACGGCGAGGGAGCGGAGCGACCAAGCAGGGGGTGGGTCTGGGAGGGGGTTCTCGCCCCCTCCCAGTGTAAGAAGCATTTGCAATTTTAGAACCAAATTAGACGCATTTTTCAGGCATAGAATGACGTAAAATTGCTTTCTCCTACCCCTTCCAAGAGTAGGGATCTTTTGCAATTTGAGAACCACATTTGGCGCAATAATGTCCACCGACACTTTATGGAAAAAAAAGAGGCCCTCTGATTAGTTAGAAGTTAGAGAAAAGTGATCTGTCACGTCGTGAGACGTTGTATAAATTATGCTTTGATGCCGCACAATGCACAAAGACGGTGGTCCGGTACTTCACCAGTACTTGCAAAAATTATCTCGAGTGTATAAACTGTGTCGTTATCAGGGGAGTCGCTATATCTTTTTCAGTGGGGGAGGGGGGGGGGGGGGGGAGGGTGTAGAGGCCGCCGATTAACGACAAAACGAGCCACCAATATTATTACCGACAAATATAAAAATGCCAATGTCCAAATGTCTACAAATTTAAGCCTTTAAACCCGGGGCCAGGAACTAAGTTATTTTTCAGTTTCCCCTCCCGCGCAAAGCGCGGAAGCTTTGACACTTCATTAAATTATTAGAGAAAGAAGACGATCCGTTGTACTGTTCTCGACTCTTAAAGCTTGTTTCGCCCCTCCCACGCAAAGCGCGGAAGCTATGACGTTTAATTTAATTATTAGAGAAAGAAGACGATTCATTGTACCGGTCTCGAGTCTTCATCCTTGTCTCAATTCAGTCCCCCCCCCCCCCCATCCCGCGCTAAGCGCGGAAGCTTTGACGTTTCAATTCATTATTACTCTTAATCCTTGTCTGAATTCATTTTCGCTCGTCCCGCGCGAAGCGCTGAAGCTTTCACGTTTTATTAAATTATTAGAGAAAGAAGACGATTCGTTGTATCGTGTTCTTGTCTGAATTCAGTTTCCCCCCTCCCGCGCGAAACGCGGAAGCCTTGACACTTCATTAAACTATTAGACAAAGAAGACGATCCGTTGTAATGTTCTCGATTCTTAATTCTTGTTTCGCCCCTTCCGCGCTTCGCGCGGAAGCTATGACGTTTCATTTAATTATCAGAGAAAGAAGACGATTCATTGTACCGGTCCCGACTCTTAAACCTTGTCTGAATTCAGTC